>PXIH01S0012925.1:0-12069 GCA_003024985.2 Euperipatoides rowelli | reverse complement strand
TATATTATTTTATTGTTAGTTTTTATTTAATTATTATCTATTATATTTGTTTTTATTTGTGTATTGTCCTTTGACAATTTGGACCTAGAATAACATTGCTGGTGAAGGTCCAGCTATTTGAAATAAAGATAAAGATAAATAAATATAATCTATAACATTCAATATTTTTAAGCTAAGCTTAAATACTATAAACAACATGTTGCTTGCCTCACACAAGATGGCCGCTCTGTGGCTTCCTGTTCCTAACACTCCAATAGGAGTCATTGACAGTCAAGGTACTATAAGTCATTGTTTTTTTTAGATTAATTATGCAAGAAAAAAAAATAAAACTGGTCTGAATAGGGTTATTTCAATAGGTAAGCTATCTTTAAAACAGTTTAAATTATTAGTAGACCTGGTGACACAATAATTTCTCTTCAGAAACTTGCAAAGTGTTTTATTGGCAATTTTGTTCAGAAATATTAAAAATTATAAGCTCCTTTTTTTAATAAGGTACTTTTTTTTAATGATAGCTTTTTTGTTTTTAATTTTGAATTTTTTTCTCCCCTCTCCATCATCCATTTCTTATAGGCATGCCATGATATATTATTTTTCTTTTTTTTAAATTGGTCAACAATTAACAATTTGTTTCTTATTCAATATAACTCTCTCATCCTTATTTTCTTTAGAATTTTTTTTTTTTTTTTAGGCCACCATTTTTTTTTTATATAGCATTTGAGGAAAAAAAAACAAAAAAAAAAAACAAGAACATAATCTGTCTTTATTCCAAAATTATTTTTCTCTTTTATTTTTTATTTTTTTTATTTTGTAGCTACACTATGGTAAATGTTTTTTTTTCCTAAATTATCTCTTCTCTGTAAAGAAAATATTTTTTTTTTTTATTTGTAAGTTTTGCATTTTTATTTTTTTAAATTTTGATTACTGATCTTTTGATGTAGATATAATGTAGTAAATGTTTTGTGTATGGAGCCTCGTTTATCCTTTTTATTTATATAATGATTTTTTTTATTTGTTTACAGATAGGTAGGCTACAATATTTATTTTTAACATTTTTTTAAAGTACATTCTTATTGGGTTTTTTTTTAAAGATCTTCCATAGTTTCCTCCAATCAAGATTTGGGTCAGATTCCGTTATCTGCCCACTAATATTGTTGACGGTAGTAAGTTCAAATTATGTAGATCAGTGATGAGCAAAATATTTCACCTCTAGATTATCCTAGGGTTCAGGTTTACTGTAAGGTCAGAACTGTAAAAAATATATATAAAATCTGCAAGAAAAGTACTAATTTCACATGCTATTACGTATTAGTTGTCGCACGACTCCTAACAATAATTATGTTGGTTGGCAGATAATGCAATTGACCTTTTTTTATTTTTTTTTTAGGGTTTAATGATAAAATTAAACATACCTTATTTTTTCACCTTTTTTCTTACAGACGTTGGAAAACTTCAAAATGTCTTTAATGGCAATGAATATTGTTTCCCCAGTGACATTATGCATTTAATTATGGATGGTATATGGTTTGCATAATCATAATATGGTACTTAAAGTAAATTGTGTATTGTTATATCTGAAACTTCATCCCATCCTCCATAAATATATATCTGTTTACCTTCATCTGATTAATATTATAACTTGTGTTTTCATTCATTTGTAAAAAATTCCCATTAGTGTGTTTATCAAAAGTCTTCTATCCACTAAATCCTCTTTCTTTTTTAAGGGTCATCAGCACTTTCCATTCTCTTGCATTTCTATCAAGTTCTGCTGATATTTAGAACAGCTTAGTGCAATAACTTATTCTGTCAATATTTTGCTTGACTAGTGTTTTTTTTTTTTTAAAGCTACCACTCCTTGAAGAGTTAAAGTATTCATTAATCAAAAACCAACCATAAAACAATAAAAATGGATTTTCCGCTAGGAGTCAAAATTTGTTAAAGCTCTCCTGATAAAAAATGAACAAATTGCACTTTCATTAATTTGCCAGAGGAGGGACAAATATATTTATTTCTGAAGGACAATGTTTTCATTTATGTATTGAATTAGCCTTTTATCATTTTATTTGATGTAATTATCACTGAGTTGACATGAAGACCTTGCTGTGTGTATGTTGCACGAATAACTTCCATAGTAGGATCTTGGGTTTAAAGTATCAGCAACAACATATTTATTTTACCCACAAACATAATTAAAAGTAAATTGATACCCGAGAAATTGAATCATCAAACATTGCAATCTAATAGAAATAATTGACTATTTATTTTTTTCATTATTCCCAATAGTGGAGGTTGATTTGTCAAAACAACATTTTTATTACCACAAAAAATAATGAAATCTTTCTAACATAGAGAAAATTATAGAAATTAATTTTTGATTTGATCATATATCTATATACCCATTGATCCGTAACTTGACATTTAAACATAGAAATGGATGTTGATGTTGTGATTTGAAATTATTGGCACATGATAGAATCCCAGTTTAATATCATTGATGTAATTTTTGAGGAATATACTTTACAATGTATGTAGCTTTGATATATAGAACTATTTTCTATATTNGCATTTACAATATAACATCATCTTTGTATAAAAAAATCTAACATCATCGTTCTATTATTACATCTTGTAAATAAATGAAATGCAAATAAAGAAAATAATCTATAAATGTACAGTCTAAATTCAAATCATTTGTATCAACTATTAGATTAAGCCAGGGGTTCCCAAACCTTTTCGTACCCTAGAGCACATTCTAAAATACTGGTAGGGTGGCGTACACCATCAATATTTTCCGTAATGCCATATGTGCAGATGTCAAAAACATAGTAGAATCTAGATTGTACCATTTGTATTTAGACAATTCTGTAACTAACCCCACCATTACTCAATTCAGCCAATTGTGTGCATTGCACTGAAGTTCGTCCGCATAACTTGGCACAAAAGGTGGAATTAAAGAGGTCAATTTAATATAAAATGACTGCCTAAAATTGTTGCCTTAACATTAACAATCTAAATCAATGAGTTATGGGTGCTTCCCAGATTAATGTGGAAAAGGTTTTGTTTTGTGGTCGAATAGAAGTGGGCACGCACAAATTGGTCGACAGGCGCCATGGTGTCCTCGAGCCCAGGGTTGCGAACCCCTAGACTGAGCTAATAAATAATTTATAGAGAAAGTTTACTTTATTTGTTCACCCCCAGTACTTTTTGTATTTCATTAATAAAAATATTATGTTAAGAAATTTTATGAACTTGAACCAGATGTAGTAGATAACATTGAAATAGCATATCTTACCTATCCTTAAGACCACAAGTAAAATTGATTGTTTTATTAATTTCATTATTGTCAAACTAAAAAAAAAAGTCATGTTATTATTAATTTATACTTTAATATAAAATATTGTTAAATGCTAATTAAATATTAACATAATAGCCCCAGGGCACTAAAAGTTAGAATATACTTTCAGGTAATGACTTTCAAATATTGAACGTGGGAGGATTTGTTTTTCTTTACTCAAATTTTTGATGAGAAACACTTTAAAAAAAAAAAAAAACAAGTAAGATTTTAAGTAACCTTATATAAATTTATATATATTATTAAAATAAATTTTATATTCATAATTCTAAAAATAAATAAATACTATAATAAATTAAGAATGATTGGCCACACCCCAGCTTCATTATTGTAATGTAGCTAATAGGAAAGTCAACTCCACTCGCTACCAAATCTTGTATTATTTTTATTATTATTCAATATAAGAACTATGCTGCAAATTTATTTGTATTTCAATTATATTTTTTAGAATTTGCAAATTAAAGCTGCTCCAAAACCCTAATATATGAAAAGAATTTGACAGGCAGGTCTTTTTAAATTTTTTTAAATACAGCATAAAAAAGGGTTTGACATGGCAGGAATATTTCGATGTGAGCCGTCCACATAAACAAGATTCCAACTTTTAGGGTCCTAAGTGTAATTTTTTGCGCTAATTAATCAATATACTGACCCAGTAGATACTCCCCTTCTAAAATTTTAGATTAGAAAGCTTATTTTCCCCAAATTCTTTATCTATTTCATTAATAAATGATTATGTTTATACATTGTAGGAAATTGAACCAGCCTATTTATTATCGAGTTAAAAAAAACAAAACCTGCTATTAATTTTATTATTGTACCCATTGTATTTATTAAAAATATATAATTCAGCTAGATAACAATATAGAAAAGAATTAAAAATATTAAAAATACATAGTAAAATATGTCATAGCAAATCATTGTATGGTCCAGATTAAACTGCTGTCTTTATGATTAATGATTTGAATTAAAGTTGCTCTATATTTATCTATTTCAGGATTTGTTTACACTGAAGCCAAAGATAACACAATGTGACATTGTTAATTAAAATAAAAATTATACTTAATAGTATATTGGTGTCTAGTCATTGACTCAAGCTCTAACAGAATTAAACAACTAAGAAAAAAAACACCATTTTGCTACAGACATATTTATTTATTTATTTATTTATTTACTAATATAACGGGATCTTCATCAGGAGTGATGTTCCAGATCACACTGTCATACAATATATTAAAAATTAAGTTAACACAATCTAGTAAAAAATGTTAAAATTCACTAAAAATCAATAAACAAATAAAAAAAAACAACAATAAAATAATACATAATAACTATATTACTATTCCAATATCCTAAAGGAAATATATAATCATTGTCTAAATCTAAAATAAATTGTTTAAAAATTTCTTTACCAGAGATATATTATTCAAAGATCTCATAGGCAAAGGAATGCTATTCCATATTTGTGTCACCTGTTCTCCAAAGGAGTTAGCAAAAGACTTAAGATTTTTTCCTGTAATGACTGTCTGGTTTCATGGCTATGAACAGAATTTACATCTGTAAATAAGTCTACAAGATAGGAAGGGGCCATATTAATTCTAATCTTCCACGTTTGTCTGGCGATAAATATTTTCTTCTTGCAGTCAATTGTGTCCAGCCCAGAGTTTGTAAGACTTGGGTGGCACTGGAAGGGCAATATCCATAAACAAAAAGTCTATCTGCGAGGTTCATAACTCCTTGGAGCTTCTGTGATAAAGTCTTTCCACAAGAACCATATACTGTGCAGCAGTAGAGAAAGCAATGACATCAATAAGTTGGGGATCCATACGAGTATCTGTGATTTTATTATATCTTTCTTGACATTACATTAAGCCCATAATGAGATTCATCTACCAATAGTTGGCTTATCAGTATCAAAATAGGCAAGACTTAAAGTTGTAGAAACTAATCTTCTAAGACTATAAAAACACTGTTATTTTAAGTCTCCAGACAACAATTTTTATTTTTAAAAGATTCCTCAAAACAGTAGTTTTATCAGATAAATAGGACAAAAAAATAGCCAAGTAGGTTAGTAATACATAAATCTTGCTTATTGTGAAGCATTTTCATTAATGGAACAGCATTTGGATTTTTAAGGCAACAATAATAATTCTGTAATGCCAATTTTAGATTTTTGCTTATTTAGTATCAAGCTAGATTTAGATAATTTCTTAACTTTACAGATGGAGATCTTTGATTATGCTTCTGAGCTAGAAGACTGTAAATATATGCCACTGTAGCCTGGGTCTTAAAGATGGTTAAGCCAGAGATCGAAAGAGACACTTTATAAGAACCAACTCAGAATAACTTTGCAGATGAAGATCTTTAATTATTCTTCTGAGCTAGAAGACTGTAAATATATGCCACTGTAGCGTGGATCTTAAAAATGGTTAAGCTGGAGACAGGAAGAGACACTTTATGAGAAGAAACACAGAATAACTTTACAGATGTAGATATTTGATTATGCCTCTGAACTAGAAGACTGTTAATATATCCACTGTAGCCTGGGTCTTAAAGAAGGTAAACCTGGAGATGGGAAGGACTACTTTAGAAGACTTCAAATATATTCCACTGTAGCCTATGTCTGAAAGATGGTTAAGACAGAGACACTTTATAAGAACCAACTCAGAATAATTTTACAGATGAAGACCTTTGATTATGCTTCTTAGGTAGAAGACTGCAAATATTTGTCACTGTAGCCTAGCCTATGTCTGAAAGATGGTTAAGCCAGAGACACTTTATAAGAACAAACTCAGAATAACTTTACAGATGAAGATCTTTGATTATGCTTCTGAGCTAGAATACTGTAAATATATGCCACTGTAGCCTCAGTCTTTAAAGATGGTTAAGCTGGAGATGGAGAAGATGCACTTTATAAGAACTAACTCATAAAATCTTTACATATAAAGACTTTGATTATGTTTCTGATCTAGAAGACTGTATATGCTACTGTAGCCTGGGACTTAAAGACAGTTAAGCCCTAGATGGGATGATGCACATCATAAGAACCACATCAAAATAGCTTTACAGATGAAGATCTTTGATTATGCTTCTGAGGTGGAAGACTGTAAATATATGCCACTGTAGTATGGGTCTTAAAGATTGTTAAGCTGGAGATGGGAAGAGGCACTTTATAGAACCAACTCAAAATAACTTTACAGATTGTAGCAGGCCTGTTTAATGCCTTGGGGAAATATCAATATATCTAGGGATTGCCATGGATACCCCCCCCCCTTATTTGGCAGCACTACACCTCAAAGCTACAACAACACCAAGAACTGGGAAACCCTCTTATCAACATAACTATAATTACCATTCAATGACCCTTGCTTAAAGGCAAACAATAAATAAATGCCTGTTGAAATAAAAGAACTGTGTTATAACAATAGCCATCATAAAATAAAAAAAATTATACCAGCACCACCAGTGGCAGTTTTAGAATGCAATGAAATAGAACTCTATCACTATGGCTGCCTATTCAGAGAGACTGTTGTTAGTCCATGCTAAGAAAACCTCTGTAAAAAAAATCCATATGTCTCACAGGATAATTGACTCCACATTATCAGTCACCTGACTTCAGAATCAGCTCTAGAAAGAATAGGTTTCAAATTACCTCCATCTAGGAAATACAAGGACTGTCTTCTTTCAACTTCAAGGAACCTTTACCATTCAGAATATTGGGCTGGCTTTCCTACTGGACCATAGTTGACCTCAGTGAGTACTCACCATAATTCCCCCTTATATTCACTGTTGTATTCTTTCTGTTCTCTCCATGTTTGCTTGGACTGTAATATTGCTTTGTCAATGTTGGAGACTAATAGTAGAATCCATTATTGTAATAATACCTGGAGTTCAGCTACCACTCTCTCCCTTTACCATCAAACTGCAATCCTTCCTGCCACAGCTGGGTCCAACTTTATGATATACTATTTATCCCTGGTTATGATCATTTATCTGGGAAGGGATTTATGTTATTATATCTATGTTTAGAATAAAGTTAGATATGTTTTAAGATGGCTTGTAATTATTTCCTTACCTCTGACAATCCATAGGAGGACTTGCAAAGGCCTTACCTACAACTCAGAATAACTTTACAGATGAAGACCTTTGTTTATGTTTCTGAAGTAGAAGATTGTAAATGTATGCCACTGTAACCTGGGTCTTTAAGATGGTTAAGCCAGAGACGGGAATAGGCACTTTATAAGAACCAACTCAGAATAACTTTACAGATGAAGACCTTCAATTATGATTTGTATTTGTATTTGTATTTGCTTGGGACAAGGCCCAATCCCCTCCTCATAAGACCTTCTGCAAAATGAAGATGTTTGATTAAGCTTCTAAGCTAGAAGATTGTAAATATATACCACTGTAGCCTGGGTCTTTAAGATGGTTAAGCCAGAGACAGAAAGAGTCAATTTATAAGAACCAACTCAGAATAACTTTACAGATGAAGACCTTTGTTTATGCTTCTGAAGTAGAAGATTGTAAATGTATGCCACTGTAACCTGGGTCTTTAAGATGGTTAAGCCAGAGACGAGAATAGGCACTTTATAAGAACCAACTCAGAATAACTTTACAGATGAAGACCTTCAATTATGATTCTGAGGTAGAAGTTTCTAAATATTTAATGTAAATAAATTATGGTTACCTTGTTATGGGGGAACTTATTATTTAAAAAAAAATATTTACATTAAATACACCATTTAAGTGGGTATTTAAAATATTAAACAGGCCTTAAAAATATTTTAAGAAAATATGACAATGTTTTCGGGATTTGGTAAAATTGCCAAGCGTTATCGTTTTAAATAGTGGAATATGCTGTACTGTTTATCTCTGCATCTCCTAAAATACCATCCTTTTCTATATACAAATTGGAATAGTTCCAAAGATGGTAACAGTGCCAACTAACAGGCTTATTCCAAACTTTTTTGTGATTAAAAAAAAAAAGGTTTGATGCCCGTGGAACCGGCTTAAAACATGTGATAAAAAAAAGGATTGATGCCTGTGCAATGGGCATCTAATGGGCTTATTAAAAAAAAAAATTTTCCTTCAAAAGGTTTAATGAGCTAAAAAGATTGGCGGAGGAAATATTTTTAGAAATTTTAATTGGTGTTTTCTCTTACATAAAAAGGCTTACAAAAAAAATGGTTGATGCCCGTGTAACAGGCTTGTTTGGTAGGTTCCTCTTAAAAATAAATTGAAATCAAAGTTAGATGAAATGGTACAGGATGGCATGGTTGAAATTGTAAAATAAAATCAACTGAATGGGTATATCTAATTGTTGTAGTCTTAACCTTCCTATGGTCCTCGTGTTTTACCTACGCCAATATCCTTTGGGTCACATTGACCCAAATTTAATTACAATAAGTATTGTGAAAAAAAAAAAACAATGTAAATGCTTCATAAAATTATTTATTAAGTAAAATTAAGAAAAAAAGTAAAAAGTAAGTAAAAAAAACTTAAACTTTTATATTTTTGAAGTTTTAAAATGATTATTTAAAAGAGTATTCTGTCATTATAACAGAAATGATGGTATAACATACTTTTTAGATGCTGAAGGACATAGGGAATGTGTGTGTTGCTTACATATGTGCTTTGAACAATTAGAACAGATGACACTGGTTTTGTTGTCATTTGAAGAAGGACAGTATTTGCACCTCACTCTCTTTCATGTTGCCATAGACTCTGCCTCCTTTGAAGTGTTCAGAACCTGCAGGACTTGCTGAACAATATTTATTGATGTTACAGATATGGGCATCACTTTCCTTCTTTGAATGTCTTCTTTTATAAGGGATTTTCCTAATTCAATCAACAAATCTATTTTTGTTTATTATGTAAATAGAGGCCACATCCTTTGGGGCTGGAGTCTACAACAATAGATTTTGCCATAATTCCAATTTGGAAAAAAAAAAATTGTCCAGATTATGAATTCATTCGGTGCTGAAATGACCAGCATGTCATAAAAAATGACCACAGGCCATCTCCTAGTCATTAATTTACATGAGTATGTCACTAAGTATGTGTCCATTGTATCTACAGATCCTTTTGTCTTGTTGTAGTCTAAGATGATTTCTTGTTTCTTGTCATCTATGTTTGATATTTTGTCATCATGATGTAAGGTGCTCAAAAATGTTACTACCTTATCCTTTTTAGGACAGTAGGATGCAACTGTTGTCATGTCTGTTAATCCAAACAATGTCAAAAACACTTTTCTTGCTTTTGTGGCAATTAGCTATGGTGGCAATTCTGTTTTATTTTTACGAATTGTTCCAAACAATGTGAGTTTCTTTTGGAGAAACTGATTTCTCAAATTGTAGGAAACAAAAACTATGTTGCGGGTAATAATATGCCCTCTGAGTCCTTGTGATAACTCAAGCACAACCCTCACTCGTTTATTTTTTTATGGCTGCATTCCCAAAGCTTTGCCAGTGTACACCAGAATATTGTATGTATAAGCAGAGTCTGAATCACAGTTTACCCAAAACTTGATTCCATACTGGCTTGGTTTATTTGGCATGTATTGCCAAATGGAGCAGCAGCCACAAAAACCTAATAACTGCTCATCAATAGTAACATTGGGTCCAAGATTGAATATGGTTGGCAAAATTGCAATATACTTATCCCAGATGTCTCTTACTGCAGATAATTTATCTTTTTATTTTCTGGCAGTTCGAGTGTCAGAATCATCAAAACAAAGCACTCTCAAAATTGTTGGAAAAATTTTTAGAGACATTGTGTCCCTAAATATGGGTCTTCCATCATCTTTATTCCAAAGGTTTATTGTAGCTTTGTCCTTTGAATGATAAGAATCCGCTAAAAAATGCAGTCCTATGTAATCATGGATATCTGTTGTGTCTAAGTAATCCCAGGAATCCCCCAAAAAATGTTTTCCTTCCAAATTTGTCATTCAGAAAGTTTGACATGATATCAATTTTTGTTTTTGCAAACCTAGTCACACCTGAAGCCATTTGAATTATGTTAGCCAAAGATTGTCTTCCAAATTGGTTTGGGGGTCCAGATGCCACATGAGACTGTCATTTTTTTTAATGGAAGACCTTTGTGCAATAGGCATGTTTATCAGTTTGTTGTCACACTGGAGTATTTGATTGAATACTTTCAGTTGTTGTTGGACTAAATTGAGATACAGCTGTGATCATAACTGATGAACCACATAGAACAAATACAAACAGTTTTAAAGAAAAATGAAAAATGACCGTTTATTCAATGTTACAGTATAAATAAACCAACTAAGGGCTCAACTTAAATCAAATCAAATGTGATCTCACATTTGGTTTAGACCTGACAGGTACAAGTACTTCTTCCTTAAATTCATCACTTGACTCATTATAAACTGAATCACATGAAACATGGTCTTCAGTTCTGAATTTTTTATTACATGCTAATATTTACTACAGCAATCAAAAATTTTTTGTTTTTTCAAACCTTCCTATCAGAAAATTATGGTCCAATCAAAAACTGCATGTGTCTGCTGAGCTTTATCTGCTTCAGACAACACATATTTCCATGAGGGTCAAATTGACCCGTGGGTAATGATGGTAATTTTCTGTTTTTAAAGAGTATACTATTTTTTAAAAAAATATTTTACAAAATCAATTATTAATGTTTGAACATATTAAAAGTCACATCTTGGTTCAGTGGTCGAGCGGATTCACTTCCGCTTGATGAACCGATGGCATATGCTGGGGTGTACAGGTTCGCACCTCGGCTTGGGCAGTTAAGGAACGTTTTTTTCCCCTAGCTTTAACAGCTCACCTCAGGTTTTTACAAGTACGCTGCCCTTGTAACATCAAAGAACCTGTGAATCAATGTTTCAATCAGTTAAATATTCAATTTAAAATCCAATTTAATTAACAAAAAAAATACATTTCTTCTCCTCTTGGAGAGGAAATTTATTTTATATACATATTAAAAGTCACAAAATTTCAAAATAGAGAAAAAAAATACCTTTATTACAAGCCAAAGAACATACATTTCATGTGACATTGACCCGAAGACCATAGGAAGGTTAACGTTAAGACATAGATTTATAATATTTGAAAATGTATTAATCATTGTAATTTTAATAAATATTTGAAAATGCTGAATATTCATATTCAATATAAGAAACATTGTTTTAAAAATATCAGAGCTAGGTGGTTTTTTTTATTGTTAGTTAGTTTGTCAGAAGTTTTACAGAATCTTTTGTAATGGTTTCTTTGCAAAAATGGTAAAAACAGTATACAGTATATATAGATTTTTTTTTATTAAATGAATATTTTTTGTAAAATTTAAATGAAACAAGAAGTAATATTTTATGTTTTGAAATCACTTTGTATATAAACAAGATTCAAAATGTAAAAAAAAAAGTATATATGAATTGTATATTGGGTTTACTGATGGTACTAATGTGTTTTTGAAAGAAGAGTGTTACATGATATTCCATTTAGCTTTAGACAAAGCTGATGTTTATTTTCTTTGTTTATATAATGTCCTCTAATTCCAGTTTTAAATAAAATATATATGATTTAAAAGTTTGATATCACTTTACATAAAAACTAGATGCAGAATGTAAAATAAAATATATAGCATAATGGTTTAGCTGATGTTAAAATTTTAATTTTTTTTAAAGATCATCATAAGATATCTTAAGAAGAATTGTTTTAGATAACGTTGAGGTTTCTCTA
>PXIH01S0012923.1:14395-25144 GCA_003024985.2 Euperipatoides rowelli | reverse complement strand
CCCAATTCCTAAAACCATTTTAGAAATGATTAAAAATATAAATCACTTAATGAGAGAACGTATGTTTCAAAATATTAAAATGAAAAAAAATCTAGATTTAAACCTATAATATATGATTGGACCCATTCAACTCAAGTATCACTGACATTTACTGTCCCTTGGGCAATTTTGAGCATAATAGAAAAAAAAGTATTCAATGTTTCATAGCCTATTATTTGCAAGTTCTTCACGTGTTTGAAAAACGTATTTTATTTCAAACTAATTTTTGTATTTATGATAATCAAGATTTGCAATAATTAGGCCCCAACCAGATGATAGTCAAGAGATGGAATAATTTAGTGGAAAATTGATTTAGAATGTTGCATTGCCCTTATTCTACTGTGATTCGATTGTAAGGATCGACCTCATACACATTTTACGGCTTCAGAATGAAAGGGTTAACCATGATCTAAATCAAAGACCAAGGGAGCGACTGCATGAGAGTTTCATATAATACAGTTAAAATAGTTTGAACATATGCTTGACTTATAAAAACTTTATTGGCAAAGTGTTAAAAATGATTTATGATGTATATTTCATTCCTCACACATAATTGACAATTCAATGTAAAATACATCTTTTTTTCTTTTTTGTTATTGTTTTGCTTTGCCCACACAAAATAATCAAAAGTAAAACTTTTAAATTGGAATACATAAAATTTTCTTATGAATTTCAGCAAGATCTAAAAGTAATTAAAAACATAAAAACCCAATAATTTGTATAGAAGGTCAAGTATGAGATGGAAAAAGAATGTTTATTAGCACAATCTGGCAGTACTCAAGAAGATAATCTTTATTTTTATTTTCCATAACTTTTTAACTATGAGCAGGTTGTCAACAATGTTACACTAATCAATGTGCCCAGCAGGTGGGAACTATCCTGAACTCAAGACCTGATTAAGGGAAAAGGTCACATGACCAGGAACAATCCAAGATCAAAATTCATTTAATGGGCCATGTTATCTCACTTCATGGTATCTTTAGAAATCTAATAATGCCTGCCATCCTGAAATCTAAATTTAAAACCTCATTTAAAGAAAGTAAATTACTAATCATATTTAGGTCATTTCTATGTGAAAACAAAACATCTGCTTGGGTTTTGTAGTTCACTGGTGACATTAGAATTGATGCTCAGAAAAAATTCTAATTTCGGAATTGCAAATGAGAACTGGACTCTAGTTTAACTGCATGATTAAATAATTAGTAAGAAGACAGGAAAGGGAAACTTCTGTGAAATAATAATACTTCATTTTTAATTAGAACTTTCTGCTGAAATATACTGATCTAAAAATAATAAATGAATTAATCGAAAAATTAAAATCATATAATTAAATATATTATTCTTTAATACATAATTTGGACATCTAGAATCACTGAAATTGAACAATTTAATGTATTGGATTAGTTGTTTATATTTTGTAAAGTGTGTAATACTTAACACGTTTTAAAACTGGAATACTCTACACATAAAACATTTATAGCAGTGTTCTACACTAGTGGCGGCAAGTTGGACATATGCCAAGCAAAATGCATTAAATGCTGTCAGTTGTTATCAACTGATGGCATATTTTTGCCATCAATTAAAATAATAATAATAAAAACACTTTAGCTGCTGCTGTCCGAATTTCTGTCGATTCATTTTTAATCGGCCACTAACAGTTTACAAAATTCTAGTGGTTCAATTCATTCTCAGTATGACATTTGCTTATACAACTTCAAAAATAAAATTTAAAAAAAGATTACATTATTCTTAGTTTAACTCTATAATTTTGACAATGTACTGGTTATTAAAGTTTTTATATTTTCTGTTTACCGCTGGAATATTGCATATGCCGCCAGTACGCTTTAACTGATGGCAAGATTTCGCCATCAGTCTAAAAACTTAGTGTCAAGGCCTGTATAGTATATATATTTTTCAGTAATATACATATGTAGCGCCGAATATGGCCCCTTGGACTTTTCTGCTTGCAAATAGTTTTTTATGATTTTAATAAGTATCATCTTTACTTCATTTAATTATTTTTGGTGCAATGATTTAGAGATGTAGTGTAGACACTTGGGGCAGTGGATCTGTTTGACTTTGTTGTATTTCACTGGTTACAAGTGAAGCATCAATGTTCCTTCTTATTTAGGCCTGCGTGTTTGTTTCATGTCTTTCATCATTGTCTTCAACCTAATTCTTTTTTCTAAGAAAAGAAAGGGGGAAATTTATTTATTTTATTGCTGCTGCTGCATCTTTGTGATGAGCATATTCATGATGTGATGACAATTGGGCAATGGATTTGCGGTAAATTTCATTATTCAATGTGTAGTCTACCTGACTGACGACGGTTTCCTGCTTATCTAGGCATGTATGCTATTAATTTGTTTCCCATCTCAGGTTATTTCAACAACCGTTATTAATTTATTTTTTCTTATTTAATTCTTCGTTATCTTTGATTCAATAAATAAATAATAAATAAATCTTAACTTCAGTTTATAAAATGAATCACGGTACCGGTAACAATATTTTACAAAAATATTAAAATTGTTTAAATATTCTTTTATGAATTATTTGATCATAAATTCATATTATGTTTACAATAAGCTTTTATTTTATAATTTGCTCCTAGCTAACTAATTAAAATGAAAACGAAAATTGATAGGCAAAATGGACTCTCGTTGTTGATTTGAAAATATTAGCTCAACAAAACGGGATATGGTCGCTATTTGCTTTGAGTTCATAAAGTAGTTAGCAATATGTGGCAAGATGCAGGTGAACTCACAAAGGTTTTATTGTTTCCTAATAGACGCATGCTGGATAACAACAAGTGGTGCTGCAATTATCAGAATCCCCAATGGTTTCTATACAGGAAAAGTCACAACGTATCCTTTGATTTTACACCAAATCACCAATATTTAAATCTAAAACTGATTTTAATTATCCTCAACAGCATCTAATTTCAAATTTTTATCGACCATGCCCTGGCCTCCCCTTGAAATGAGGACGAATAAGATAGGAATTGAGAGGATGGTCACCTTTTTTTTTGGGCTGGTATCTAAATTTTGACAAAAAAAACTGAAAACTCTGAGGCAACTTATCCAGAGAATAAAAATGAAATTAATAAATAAGAGCATTATTGCAACCCCAGCAGCGTTGATAAAAATCAGACTTGGATATGAACTAAAGGAATGACGAATGTGAGTAAACCTGGTCAAGATTACGATCCCCGGTTGTCTTTGTCAAAATATATTTACTTAGCTTTTCTTCAATAATCCTGTCTTTGAAACATGGGCCTAAGAAAATACAGCAATCCTTTTATTGGAAATTTAATCCAAACTTAAGACTGGCATAACATGGATACAATTGAAGGAACCTTCATTTGATGATAAACTATTTTATTTTAGTTGTAATAACCTTTGTTTAGATGTTGAATTAGCATTGAAGTCATTTTTGACCACGTTAATTATTCCTGGATGGAATTAATTAATGGTTCTCCTTACTAAAAAAATGTTAATTAGAATGCTATTAACCTATAGGTGCTTAAACTGCTTGATTTTCAAGTACTAAGTACCTATATCTTGAAACTTATGCACTGCAACTTTAATATCTCTGACTAAACATCTTTAAAATAAACTGTGCCTTTATTTTCGGAGATAGGACTATAAAACCATACATTTCTGAAACCTTATTAAATATGCTTTAAAACTGTGTTTTTTAGATTTAATGTATGTTTAAAGTATTAAAAATTTTAAAGATTGAATTTGAGAAAGGGAAAAAAATCCATTTTTTAAAAACAATATTCAGTTTTGATGACATATTTTACTATTATCTTTTATTATAAAACCATTACTATGACATTGAAGTACATCTTATTATCTTACTTATGAGCATTTTGAAAAAAAAAAAAGATTTAGCAATTTATTAAAAAAAAGAAGCAATTTGCATTTTGTTTGTTACTTTAAATATCCAAATTTTCATTGTTCTATCTTTAAAAATAACTAGAATAAAAATCTGATTTTTTTTTTATAGTTTAATTATTATACTTTAATTGTTTGTATTTTTTTGTTTAAAAGTTTATTTAAAATTAAGAAATAAATAATTTTTTTAACATCGACAAAAGTCTTATGCACTGTACATTAAGATGGAATTTATTTGATAGATGGAACCACCATGACAGCTCTGTCTATACCATCATAATAATGCAAGTTTTAAAACTATCTATTTATTCTTTCTTAAAATAAACTTATTTTTTATGTAGAAAAAGATCATGTAATTTTTTTCTCATTAAAATAAACTCTAGGTGGTCTGGAACGCTTGCAATCAGAGACCAAACATCCCCCTTATTATAATTGAGGAGGTACTGTGCAAAAGGGAACATGTCCACCAAATGCAATTTTTGGCAATAAGCAAAAAACCTCTTCTTTTCAAGTTTTCAGTTATTTACCTTTAATTTGTTGTCTATATGGATAGGGACCATAATAAAAACATTCTAAAACAGGTGATTCAATTATTTTTTATGATTTGTTTGAGTTATTTGAATATTAAATATGGACAAGTGCCCCTTTGCTCAGAAATATTGGACCTGTTCCTTTTTGTTCAAACATAAACTGGACTTGTTCCTTTTTGAATGGAAAAAAACAATGATTATCATTTCCTTAGCAGTCCAATGAGAAGGTCACATGATATAATGCAAGCTTTCTATTAGCTGGTTGGACATGTTCCTCTCTGCCTGAAACTCCAAGGTTGGACATGTTCCTTTCTGCTCTAAACTAAAATTTTCCAGCTGCTATAAGATGGGGATATGTATTTTTTTGCTTAAAACTTTGCANCTAGTTCAATAAAGATTAGGATGAAAAACAATAACCAGTTAAAATCTCACTTTTAACATTTTGTGGACATGTTCCCTTTTGCACAGTACCTCCTCAATTACTAAAAATCATCTGAGGCCTCTCTTTCTCTCTAACAGGTGGATGCTTGTAAACATTTAGAGTGCTTTTACATTAAATCAAATGCAAATTTATGGTTTTATGATTCTCAGATGTTAGAATGATCATTATTGGACAATTTATGTCATATGACCTTATACAGTGACATACAGTACTATTGATCTAAAGTGTAAAATACCTACAGTTAAAAATCGCTCCTCTAAAAAAAATCATAATGTTCATTTTTGATGTTGTACTGGAGTTGACCATTTATAAAATAAGTCATATTTTTAAACTTATTTAGGTGATATGTTTGTTTTTCTATGAATATTTAATGTTTATAAAACATTCAATGCTTTGAAATTATTAGATTTATTGATTTTTTTTATGAATCTTTTTAAAAACGGAATTACGTTAGCTACAAACTGCCACTCCAATTATTGAATGTCAATGGACTACAAAGTCATTGATTAGGCCAACACAGCTATAAGTTAATTGGCTGAAATTTTGGGAGGTATCTTTATTGTCTTTGAGATGTCAATTATGTTCAGTTTAATTGTTGAGATGATTGACAAAGTCAAAAGCTAGGAGTCTGTCTGAAAGGAAGGTGGGAGTGAATTGCTAACATTTTGATTTATTTATTGGGTCTTTTCAGCTTTGTATACAATAAATTAAATTTTAGGCTATAAGTTACAGTAAAAAAAAGAAATTCTAATGATGTATAAATAACTTGAGAATGAAAATAAGCTTTCAGTAACATGTAATTAGGACTCTAAACATCTTTTAGAAATTTAAATGTCACATTACGTACAGATGCCATAGGCAACCAGTGAAATTTAAACGTCAATTTTAGAAAATTTACATTTTCTTAATAAACAAATTTTCAAGCAAAAAAAAAAAAAACAGACTTGCAATACAATAATAAAAGTATATATATAAATAAAAAAAAAACATTTTTTTTCAGTTATTTTTAAAGATACAATAATGAAAATTTGGATAGGCTATACAGTTAATAAAATATGTTTTAAATGTACTTAGGCTATCAGTACTTTATTTTTTATACATTTCAAAATGTTCTTAGACAACTATAGGCAAGGGTGGCAACAGTTCAATAGGCTCAAGCCTAAAAATTCAGTTGGGGTTTTGGGGGCGCTGTAAGCCCCCCAACAGGGTCCAGGGGCAGAGCCCCTGGAAGCCAATGCTTTTTGATGAATTTTCAAAGTGTTTTATGCTCTCGTGATATTTAAAACGTTTAATAATGATGAAATTCAATGGATTATTTTTGTACAATAATTTTATAAAAATAACTGACAGGCCTATAGAGGTTTTTTTTCTCAACGGTAAACCTAATTATTTTAGTTTTAAAATCTGTATTCATAGTTGATAGCC
This sequence comes from Euperipatoides rowelli, assembly GCA_003024985.2. NCBI lineage: Eukaryota > Metazoa > Onychophora > Udeonychophora > Euonychophora > Peripatopsidae > Euperipatoides > Euperipatoides rowelli. The sequence continues at coordinate 18,809 of PXIH01S0012923.1, read as the reverse complement.
TATTTCATGAATATTAAATAATATTAAATGAGCACTAGCTATACAGTATTGGAACTAAAATAATGTAAGTCAATAAGATACTATTGGAGAACGATTCAATGCTGAATAACACAAAAGTGACTCCAAAGTGAAGGAGAAGTCAGAACACAATCGCATTGCATCGCAATTACACATGTCTATTGCCTGCCCAAGCTGCCTGCCCTCCCAATATCATTCTTGACATTTTTATAAAACAAAACAAGAGAGAAAAAAACTAATATTGTGAAGAAATAACTATAAGCATTATTCCTATAAATAATAGGAATAAAAACATACTAATATTTCAAAGAAAGTATCGAAAAAATATTGTTAAGCAGGCTGCCACTGGCACTGTTACAAAGCTGCCATCAAAAAAGGGAAAAAAAAAATTTTCTTTGTTTTTTAACCTCTCTTTGCAATTCCCAGAAACATAATTACCTAGACAGGATCAAATATTGCGAGAAAGGGATTGGAAACCTAAGTGGGAAAGCAGGAAAAAAATTCATGACTCAGTTTAATTTTTAATTCCTTGCTAAGTTGATACTCTTCTCACATCCAGAAAGCATCAGTTCATGCCGGCCGCTCAGCTAGGGCTTTGTTTAAGCATATCTCTTGTCTGGTCACCCCTTTTACACCCCATCTCTTTCCAGGGGCTAGTAAGGACCCCGTGCCAGTCCATTCAATTTAATTACAATAATAAGTTTAGTCATATTTTTTTCATACAAGGATATTAAACTTAGGTAATGTGAATAAAGAAAATTTCTATAGTGTCTGGATCTCAAACTCCACCTAAACCTTTAATCCCAAAACAGCCAATCAGAGGTCGGCTTGCATTCTATCTGTAAGCCGACCTCTGATTGGCTGCTATTTTAATTATTTTTTATTTTTAATATGCTATAATACTTAAGTTGAAGTTTGGGATGGGTATGGTTCAGGTTAGAGATCCGTTAATTTGCTATTATATTCATGTTGGACATAGGGTCAGGGCACGGTTAAGGGTTAACTTAGAGATCCTTAAATTGGCTGAAGGATAAGGTTGAGTCTGAAATCCAGGCGCTAGTAAAATTCTTCAATTCAATGCAGTCTAATATTACAATTAGTCATCATCATGGATAACTATCAGCTAATAATGCAGCACTTTTCACCTCTAAATATGTATTAAAAAGAGAGTAAAAAAAATAACACAAATTAGAAAACCAATTTTAGAAGGAAGCGAAGCAAAACATAGGAATCTTGAGTAAGTTCATTTCAGTTCCAGCTTTTAAAATTCAATTTATTCATAATAGCTTTAGCTGCTGTTACAGAATTAGTTTCCCCAGTTTTAACGAAAGAGCTTCCCTGCTTGATAAAACTGAGTACAGTTGCTATAGAAACAAACATCCTGCATGGCTTTCTATTCTGTTGGGTAAGATACTTTTAAAATGATAATCAATTTAACGATCACAAATGCCAAAGTGATCCTCATGATGGAAAAAAAAAAAAAAGAAAGAAAAGAAAGGAAAAAAAAAATGCCCATTACAGGTGGAAAATTCCCCAGAGTTGAAAACATTCTAGAGGCTTCTACCAACAGTCCTTTCTTCAAACTCTGTACATTTTGAAATGAACCTTCTTTATAGACAAAACAAGATCTGTTAAGTTGAAGATTAGTTTCTGTAATTACTTTTAATTAAGAAAACAAGATATTAAAGAGTAATAATTTTATCACAAATTTTATCATCACTCTCTCAAATCATAAATTAAGACCTCCACTTTTCCCACACCTTGAATTCAATAAATCACCTAAAATAGAAAATTATTTTATTAGGAAAATGTCAAAAATTAGAGATACAATGTTTGGGTAGGGAGGGAGATAATTGATACTTTTTTTATATAAAAATAACTGATTCAATTGTTTGCCTTTTTTACTTAAGCCGATGCTACACAGGGTGTCACAATGACTCGCACTCGCGTTGACTTCAGTCAAATTAGGTGAAAATAAAATAGGTGTCACATACAACGAGCGTTACCTCGCGGTATTTTTTAAATTTGGGGGCAGCACCTGCTTTTGGATACGCAACTGGCTGCACCTTCAATGTTTACAATCCACACAATAAGATGAGGGTAGCATAACTTGCTTGTTTAGCCCTTTTAATGAGTTTGTTGGTCATCCCTTAAACCAAATACGAGTTACAGCTGGTTAATTCCACAATTTATATATATGCATAATTTTTGTTGGCTACACAGTAAAACCTGTCTTGACAGACCACCCCTTCTGCCATGTAATAACGGTCTCTCAAAACAGGTGGTCTCTCAAAAAAATACCTGTCTTGAGAGTCCACCTCATCTGCTATAAAATAACGGTCTTTTAAAGGAGTTGATTTCAAAAATAAACTTTCCCCTTTTTTCAACAAAGCCCAATGCTGTATTGAAATACACTAGTGGCCTACAATGTTATATTTTTAGGCATTTACACATTTATTTAAATTTGCTTTTTTATTAATTTTGTCTGTGAATAAAAAAAGGCACACTTTTTACAAAGTTCTTGTGGTCTTACAAAAAAGGCGGAATTCAATACCTGGAATTTAAAAAGGCTGGCCACTGGTCACGTTAGAGAGGTGGTCTTTAATAAGAGGTCGTTTGTGTGAAAAATTGATTTATGCAAAGAAATTGTGGTCTTTAAAGGCAGGTGGTCTCTAATAGCAGGGTTCTCTCGAGACAGGTTTCGCTGTATAAACTTAATAGATTGAATTTGAAATAAAATAAAACAAAGTAGAACCTTTGGTTAATTAAACCTGATTATCAAATATTTTTTTAATTCAATATCTAATATTTTTTAAAAATAGAACGTCTTATGCTAAGCATGTATTGAGAATAAAGAAATAAAAAATCAGCCGTGCGCTTTTTTGTACTTTACAATTTGCTTCATTCAATTATAATAAAGATTAGAATGTAAAAATTAATTTAAATATAAAATGTCAAGTAAAAGTCTAAATATATTAAAGGTCAAATGTAACGGATTTTATTTTTTTTTTATTATTGATTTTCAAAGATAATTACTATAAAAAAAAATTCCACTGAAAATTTTTTTTTTTAAAATGCATAAAAAAAGTTATTTAAAGCTAAAATTAAGACTATTGTAATTGGAAAAAAATAATTTAAAATGCATAAAAAAAAAAGTTATTTACTGATAAAATTAAGACTATTGCTATCCTCAGTCTGAGATTATAGATTGAAGCTTCCACATTTATTTTAGGTCTGAGATTAATTTGATGATGAAATAGTCTCTACAGCTATTTTCTTTGTAATGATTTAACATGTAAATAGAGGTATGTTTAACTTGCATTAAAGGCCATTTTGGTTTTTTTTAAAAAAATAAATTGGACCATAATAGCACAAAGGATGAATTTGATTATGATTTTTTACAAGTATTTAAACAATTAGTCCATAGAATTTCCAGCTTTAAGCTGACAAAGATAGCAAATATTCTATAGTTAGGTATAGCAAGCTGTATTCATTTATATCTCCCCTAGTGTGTACAGTGGACCATGTTGTTTTAAGGGGGAGGAGCTAAAGACATTACAATTATTTTAAAAATTTAATTGTAAATAACTTTTTTTTTTAATTTTTTATGGTGGAAATTTTTTTAGTAAAAATCTTTTAAAATCAATAATAAAAAAATTTAAAAAATCCGTTACATTTGACCTTTAAAAGAATAAACGGTACATATTTCCATAACATTGATATCCCATTTGTTATTTTTTTTTTATTCTTTATTTATGGTACATTATTTAAATAAGAATTTTATTTCAAGAAAAACGATACTCTTTCGTGTAGTTCTGCTAGAACTACAATCTAGTTCTAGCAGAAGTTATTTAATTTAAATAGCACTTTAAATGGCAAAAGTCTATTTATTACAGTAAGTGATTGACATATAAATACTTAAAAATAAGCTATATATATAAAATCATAAACAAATTATATATTACATGTTTGCAGAAAAAATAAGATTAAATAATTATAAATTACTGTTGAAACAAAAAACGCGATCTGCATATGGTTAGAATTTAGAGATCTTTGGCTGCCACATAAATAAAATAAAAAAGTATGTTTTATTTTAATATTTTAACAGTGTGAAAATCTTTTTCACACAAAAAAAAAAAAAATGTTAAACTTTATTTACGCCAAATTATTTCAAACAACCAATTAATTTTAGATAAGAGCGAAGAAGATGAGATAGTTAATGAAGATAGAAAGAGGAAAACCAGAATATTATATTATTTTGAATGTAGGCTACAATATCAAACTACAATTATGTCAGTCATAAAAAGTTCAGGTGATTATAGAGCATGATGGGTGCTTTAGTTTTTTTTTTGTTCATGGAGATTTTTTTTTTTTTTTTTTAGCTAGTAATTTTTTA
>PXIH01S0012899.1:14236-28160 GCA_003024985.2 Euperipatoides rowelli | reverse complement strand
TGTTATCATTTTTAATGAAATTTTATAATTATTTAAAGTATATTCTTTCATATGAACTAAAGTTGTTTTTTGACTGCATATACCCTTTAAGTTTTGTCATTTCTTTAGCCTTTCAATTAAGCTATTGAGAATAACTAATTTTTATGGATCCAGAATCAACTGCTTTTACACCCTTTTCTATAAATTAATTTTTTTTCTCTTGTAGAATTTTGTAGAACAATTTTTTTTCCCATTTATAGTAGGCTAAACTTAATCCCGATTTTTTTTTTTTTTGTACTTTTAGTTTCAGGCATTATCCTTGCCGCTAATTAAAAAAAAAAAAATTATTTGTCGGCACTCTTCTTTCACCTCATAACCAATAATTTCTGCCTCTTCCTCCACCTCTTTCTATTAAAAAAAAAAGTAATCTCTATAAATGTAAAAATAATAGATTTTTTTCAACATATAGCAATGCTATGTAAACAAAAATATTTTAAGACATATGATAAAAAGAAAACCTCAGAATATACAACAAGCATAATATGAATAAAGTTTATACTGTACTTTATTTATATATTGCAGATATTTTTATATACTGTACACTGCTAAAATATACATACTGTATGTGTATATACTATTATAGTATATCCTGTATCATCAGCCTACATCAATTTGTTAGACTGGGTATCCTTAATCCATACAATATCACGGCAATCACAATGTCAAATCCTTAACCAATAATGTATATATGCAGCAAATAACTTTGTCACAAATGAAGTATTGGAAATTAACTTTAGGGTTTATTAACATATAAATGACTTACACTTTATCTAGACAAAATTCTCAGCCAAACTAATCAAGATGGCAACAGGTACAAGACAAAAAAATGACGCTATACCATCATGCAATGGGTGAACTAATCACCATGGTAACTAGTAAACTAAACTAATCTATTATAACATTAGTCAACTAATTAATAATAAAATATTTGCAATAATAAAATGTTTTAGATAAAATTACAATTGCTGATAAAATTAAATTAGTAGTAAAATCTAACAATGAAATCAAGTTAGTAGCAGACTATATGCATTATTCATTAAATCCAAATAAATCCTTTTATATTATTTATATAATGACTGAAATCCCAACACAATTCACTGCTAGATGACCTCCCCAAGATTTCTCCATGAATTTCTATCTTCAGTGATTCTTTTTTCCAGCCATATCTGGCAAACTTTTTATTTCATCCTAAAATCTGACAGTAGGTCTTTGCGGTCATTTTTTGTCCCTTGGAATCCAGTTGAATATTTCTTTAGTCCTTCTTTTATCTTTCCTTCTTGCTACATGTTCTGTTCATTTCCATTTTAAATTCTTTACTCTTTTAATAATATCACAAACCTTTGTTTTTATCTAATCCAAAGTAACTACCTGAATCGATACTTGAGAATAGTTATAACCAAAATAATGTAAATTTAATGTTGTAAATTTGATTTAAAAGTAATATAATCTTTCTGAAATTGACCTATCCTTTAATTATGTGCAAAGTTTGTGTCCTATACCCCAATATTTTAGATGCAGTGCATTTCAGTCATTAAAACAAATACAACAATGATGTTTTTATTTGGACAGTTATATTTGTTTTATTTTATTCAGAAAAGTTATGAATTAATCGTTAAAAAGTTTTGTATTAAGACTCGCATTAAAAATGTGATAAGAAAAGGCTAACATGTACTGCTAGATGAATGTAGATGTTTAAAATAATCCGACACATTTATAAAAATGAAAATAACTCTTGTAGTTAATATCTTTATCATATTTTCTCAGATATATTCTTTGCATAATTGCTTAACAAGAATTATCTTTGAATGGATACTACAAAAAGAAATAATTATGTGACACCAAAATAGTCATTAAAATAAATAAAAAACGAGAAATGTTGTGAAATATACTTTTTGAACCATAATTTGTCATCACTCATCATAAATTCTGGCAATATAAACTTATAGATGATAAACTCACCTCTAGTATGTTTACATGTAGAACATTTGAAGAAATATTATCCACATTTGTAATATTCAAATGCTGTCAGTCCACAAAACAACAGACTGGTAATACTATGACTGGAATGTCAAAATTAGTTGAAATTTATAGTTTAAATATTTTTATTGTTTGTATTTATTATTTTAACAGCCTAATTGGCTTATTGCAGTTTTCTCAAATAAAAAAAGGAAGTAATTAATTTTTGTATGTCAAAATTTATGTGCTCTATTCATTGTGTTTTATTATTTACTTCTTTATTTCTTAAAAAAAAAAGAGAAGTTTATTCAGAAATAATGTCAAATATACAATGAAACATATAGTAATCAGTTATTAAGAGAACCATTTCAATTTTATTTTTTTAATTGTTGTTTTGTCTTCATTCTATTATTTTGTATGCATCTTGACTAATGCCAATTTGATACATCCAAAAGTAAATGTTTATGGCTGTTTTAAATTGGAGTGCATTTTTTAATCTTTCACTAATAAATTACAGTTTTTTTTTATTATAATCGTGGCCAACTTGGCTTTGAATAGAAAATTACCACAAAAAAATACAGGATAACTTGAAAATATAATGCATATTGGTATTATATAATCCAACAATTTATTACAGATCCACTGGATATAAAAATCAAAATGGGGAAATGTACAATATAAGGGGATCGGGATGCAGAATAGAGCTAACACTCTGGTTCAGTAAGAACCTAAGATATACGGTATAACCAGGGATGTATGAATTCAAGGAGCCTGGGAGCCATGGCTCCTGAAAAAAATGATAAATTTTAATGTTTAATGATCTTCACCAATAACATCAGTATAATAAAGTTTATCTGAAAATTAAATTAATGTTACAAATAGTTTTTCTTGCTTTATCAATTATTGTTACCAAGCATGTGCACTCCCCCCCCCCCTCTTTTCCTTTTCCCACTTCTTACCTGGCTCCTAACAATTTTTACCTGGCTCCTGAACTTTTGGAAGATTTGTACAACCCTGGGTATAACAAATGTAATTTATAATAATATTCTGTATAGGCCTATAATGTTAAATTAGTTCTGAATTAATATATATCGTAAACCTATCCGTTTATGTCTTTCTATATAGCTCGTAAATCCGCCTTGATAATATTCATATTGTGTTTGAATACTATTCTATCTCAAAACCAATTACAAATTACTAATAAACTAAATTAGACTTCCTTCTTACCCTAGCACCGACTCTCCAAAATTAGACCAACCTTTATCCACTTTCCCCTCCAAGTTAGAGGATCCAGAAGGATCCCCTGCCTGAGGGTAAGAGTACCGATGAACAAGATCAATTTTTATCCCTTTGATTAGATGTCTAAATACAGACCAAAAGCAAGGAAGGGTGTCCCTAAGCTAAAATAAATAACCATTATCCCTTTACATTATTCCACGTCTACACAGAATGCCTGGTAACACATGAGCCAGAAGAGCCGAGGCTCCCCTGGTCCCACCACTACCAGATACCCTCCCAGACTCAAAATCAATGTAAAAAAATAAGAAAAGGGGACTTTGATTGAAGCTCCTACACTATAAAAATTATAGCCTAACAGAATCACCTTCATTGTCAAAACATTTATAAGAATAATGCCCTAAACTAAATTTCCCTAATTAAAATAGCTGTATTAGAAAGGCTGACATATGGTTAAGGGGGGTAAAATATTTCTATTTTCTTATCCCTGGCAGATAGAGTCCGTGTATTACCCACCCTAAGGCCTCCAATTTCCCACTAAAAGCTTCTCAACTATAATAAGTTTACTTACAAGCAAGTAACAAAATAAAAAAATAAATGAACTGTATCAATAAAATTTGCCATGCTATTTCTACTAAAAATAACCCCAACACAAAATAGTTAAAATTAATATACTGTACCATTTTTTTATTTAGATTATAAAAATTTCAGATATGAACATTATGGAATGAAAAAAATATTTAAACTCTTTACAAAAGAAAATACCTAGTGGTATTGATTACCCCCTTTACAATAATTCTGGTTATTTGTAAATTCTTGCCATCGTAAATGGAATAAATGAACTCTATATTGATTACTGGTTACTTTTAAGATTATTTTATTGAATTTCATTTTTTTCTTATAACTTGCCGGAATAAAAAATAACAATGTCCTTGAAAAAGTCCACAGAGAAACAATATTGTACTTGGTATGATAATCAAATCTTACAGGAGATTGTGACTGCAACGAAATGTTCATGAAGCAGCCCAGTTTTGACATTAGGGCTGGCGCAGGTTAGCCCTTAAGAGAGATACTTTATTTGAAAGAAATTTTCAGGAGTGTCTTAGGTTAGATTAACATTTCTTCATATAATTAAGAAACCTTATTAAAGGAAAGGGGGTGGGAGTTCAGGATGAATTATCATCCATTACATAATTTCAGAACGAAAAAAATCTGAAAAGATTAATTAATCATTCAAAGTATTTCACAATCTTTGAACCACTGGGTTTAAATAAAAATCACTCAACCAACTGGTTGTAAAAATATCAAATTACTTTAATAGTAGAGCAAATTATATGGAAGAATCAACCCCTTTCTGAGAGAAAACCGTAGCATAATGAGTTACAATCTAAGATAAACATTGCTGCAGTATATCATTACTGATTAAAATTCTTGAAAAAAAAAATCTTTTGACAAAATAAATGGATTCAACATATTATAATGTAAATTCAAAATATGGTTGAAAATAGTTATAAGAATTGGTTTTGATAAGAAAATATATGATTCCAAATTACTGTAATGTAATTTGCAAAAAGAATTTATTAGAAACATTCATAAAAATAGTTGTGTTAAAAACTTGTTCAATATTACTGTAATGTAATTTTGCAAAAAAATTTAAAATAGCTTGTTAGAATATATTTTTTTTTTAAAAAAAATTGGCTTCTTGTGTAAATCAACACTAAAAATTATTTCATATTTAAAATATTTCTTTATCAATATTTTGAATAAGTGTTATGGTAAACATAATGAAATTAAAACCAATGCATAAATAGTTTGACAAAAACCGAAATTGTTAAAGGAGTGACATGATGAAGGCCTGGGACAAGTAAATGAGGGTCAAAAAAATGACACTCATTTATGAAGATGACAATGTATTTTTAAAGTCTAGATACTTCATAGCTATCCTCTCCAGGGAAATTTTTCTAGAAATATAAAAAAATTGAATATTACATTAATTAAAAATATTTAGTCCCCTACTGTTGGGAGAAAATTCAGAATAGAAAAATCAGAGCAATGATAAAAATTCAAACAGTCCATTCGCTACAATTCTCCCAGTTAAAGGCTTCCTGCCATAAACAGTAAAAACTAAAAAAAATGTTTTTTTTTTTTTTTAAACACGATGTTGCGGAAAAAAAATAACTATATAATCTCCCACCGTCTATTATAAAATCCCTTTATAGACTACCATAAAGTGTTAACTTATAAATAAAAAAAATTTAAGCCAGATTTTCATCTGCGGCAGATATCTGATCTGAAAACCAACTGGAGTCAAAGCGTCCCAGTGAGAAATCCAGCCAACTGGAGATGCCCACCATCACCAAATCCTTTGCCACTGACGTCTTAGTGACCGAGTCGCATTCGCCTCTTCGGGGGAAAGGGAAATGGGGCTAGAAGAAAAGGTGAATGATGAGAATACGAAGGGCTGCAGTGGCTCTAGATCAGACAGGTGCCAACCCAGACGGATACGGATAGGCGTATCCACGCGGTGGATAACCCCACTCGGTGTTAAATTGCTAAGATTATAGCAGGACATAGCTGTGCGCTGTAAATTAATTAAATGATTTTGTTTACTATTAAAAAAAACCCAGAAATAAAATTTATTAATAAGATTTAATTGTGTCTTACGTTTATTTCTTAAGTTAGTTAATTTTTATCTTTTTTTTTTTTTAACATATTATATGATCAAAAATTATTAGATTATTTCTCTTTGTAAAAAAAATCTAGAACCATACTGTACGACAGTACGACTCTATTTCAGGTGCTGGTGTGCAGGCTCGGCCAAAGTTGTAAATTATGATGTAATCGGTCCCGTCTACACTGTGCTTATTTTATAATGCTAAAAAAAAAATTGAAAGACGAGGAAAAAAAATTCTCCCACCAATTGTTCTCCTCTCCCAAGTATGACAATGAGATGCACCAGCATGCACTCCCCCCCTGAACTCCTGCTGTTAATTTATTAATTTGACAACAATGTTGCCAATTCAACCAATTTCAGTGTTCGTGCAGGGGACTCATGATAGGATGGAAATTTTATGGACATATATTAAGTAAGATGAAAAAAATTTGAGAAAAAAATTCACCATAATGAATAATAAAAAAATATAAGGTGCTGGCACCGTTTAAATCTCTTTATAAACAAAAATTAAAATTCAACAACTTGGTTCTTAGGACTGTGTTATTCACTAAATTCTTTTCCTCAGATAATAAGGATGCCTAATTTCCAGAGTTTCATCTTCGGATGGGACAGGGGTATCGGTCTCGACTAGATCAGGTAACTCAACATCGCCCATACGACCCTTAGTACAGGATCGTAAATTGTATTTATTTACCTGGTTTGTTAAAATATTTGATGGTGGCGCTAAAGTAGCTAAAATATTACCCGAGGTTGAAATAGTTTGAGATCCAATTTAAATGGTGAATAGATGTCCTTTGTTAAAGGTGGTGCCTCCCCATGCTTATTATTAAAACTGTGATCCTTGTTGAATTTATTTCATCCAGATTAATTTCTCTCCCGTCCAAGGTGAAATATTTAGACTATCAGGTTGTTGCGATGGTGAAGGTTGGGTCTGAGATACAGATGTAGAAGTGACCAATGGGATGTCAGAGAGGTCATCCAGCACAGGTCTTCCATAATATACTTTTAGCTTATCTACATGAGCACGTTTTATATTTCCTGGTTTCTTCATATCTTGAAGATGGTAATTGACCAGTCCTATTCTTTTAATTATAGAATACTTAAGGACCTTTATAACGGGGCTTCATTTTCCTATTTTGCCCAGCATAGCTAGGCACATTGAGACAAAGCACAGCCTGACCTATTGTGAACTCGTGCAATTTTCACCATTGTCAGCTGTGGATGACTTGGACGATTTGGTCAAATTGGCGAACACTTCAGATCTGGCAATGGCTAATTTCTCCATAGTGCCTTCGACTATGTCATTTAGGTCGTGCTCACTATTTTTATTAAATTGATTAAAATCAGTTAAAGGGTCGATTGATTTGATAGAACCCGTGAAAAATGAAGGGAGTTGATAGCTGCTCCTATGTTCCGTGTTATTAATTGTCTGCAGAACAAAGGGTAAAAGAAAGTCCCAATTATCATAGTGTTCATTACAAAAATGTGATAAATTTAAAATCTTGCTGTTTAATCTTTCCGACACCCCATTGGATCTCAGATTATAACTAGAGGTCATTAATCTATTGACCTTCAACTTTTCACAGTGTGGACATTATATGACCGACTAATTGGGGACCCCTGTCCGATAGTATCTGTGGACCCGCCATAGCGTGTAAAAATATTTTCTATGTAATCTTCTAGCTTTAGTTTAGCCTCTTGATTGGGGATGGGACTGCCAAAGGACATCCGTGAAAAATGGTCAGTCCACAGTACCATGTATTTATTCCGCCTAGCAGTAAGTAAGCTCAAACGGTCCTAAAATATCTAAACTAAGCTTTTGCATACAAGCACTAGGGGGCACCACTGCCTGGAGTGGAGCTTTCGTTTTAACAGTATTCCTGCGTTGACATTTCTCACAGCTTCTTACATATTCTCGTACATCAGAAAACATAGATGCCCAAGTGAAATTTCTTTTTATTTTAAAAAGTGTTTTAGGTAGAGAAAAATGACCTGCTGTTATTGTGTCATAGTAATGATACATAACACGTTTTCTTAGTTTTTCTGGCACCAACACCCGATATGCCATCCATCCGCTGCTTCCCAGACGCACATTTTTCAAAATATTTTGCTGCTCGTCCAAGATATATTTGTTCTCAATATATTTTTCCTCACTGATTTCATTAAAAATATTCATGCAAAATTCATTGTCCTGTTGAGCCTCAAAAACTACCCCAGATGATAAGGGTTCTCTTATACAGCGTTTACCTGTATTTTGTCATTTTCAAAGCAGCGTGATAGTATATCGACCATGTTAAGTTTTCTGGGGATATGTTCGATCTCTATATCGTTGTCTTGCAACAATATTTCCCAGCGTGCCACTCTGGCGTTAGATTCTTTTAATTTAAAGAGGTATGAAAGGGGTTTGTGGTCAGTTTTGAATATTCTGTTTCCATAGGTAAGGTGTCTAAACTGCTGTACTGAGTATAAAATTGCTAGAGCTTCGCGTTCAATCATGCTATAATTGAGCTCAGCTTTATTTAATTTTCTAGAACAGTATGCTACAGGCTGAAGGTCCCCCCTCCTCATTCTCCTGCTCTAGTACAGCAGCTATGGAAATCAGAGATGCATCACTTTTTATGACGAAAGGTTTGTTAAAGTTAGGGAAAGCCAAATGAGGTGCAGACTAGGCAATTTTTTTAGCGTTTGAAACACACACTCGGCCTCGCTATTCCAATCTATTTTTACATTCTTTCTTTTTTAAAAAGCTGTATAGTGGCACTGCTGTTTCTGCAAAAATTATTAATGAATTTTCGGTAGAAATTTACACTTCCGAGGAAGCTATGCACGCCTCTGGTGGTTGTTGGCCTAGGTATTTTTACTACGGCCTCTATGTTGCTGTCTAGAGGGCGGCACCCCTGTTAATCAACAGTGTGGTCTAAAAATTTAAGAGTGTTGAAATAATCTGCATTTTGAGGGTTTGATGGCCATATTGATGTAAGGGCCTCCAATACCTAAAGTTTCTAGGTGTTCGTCAATAGTTGCAAAATGAATGATATCGAGGTATACCAGCACATGCCCCTTTTTCATGACCTCATGAAGACACTCGCTCATTACCTGCTGAAAAATTGCACTGTTGGTTATACACCCTTGACTTAGCCGACAAAACTGAAATCTAGACCAGGGAGTTGAAAAACTGAATATTTTCTGTGCCCTCTCGGTTAATTTGATGTTAAAGTAGCCATTGTTGAGGTCCAATGAGCTGAAAATTTTGGACCCCCTCCCCAATGACTCGAGAATATCCTCTATGTGTATGAGCGGATAGCGCACAGGCATTATTTTCTTATTTAATTCCCTTAAGTCTTGCAATATTCTGACCTCGTTAGTGTCTTTCTTGGGCACTACGAGCACTGGGTAGTTATAATTGCTGGAGGTCCTTTTTATATTACTTTCTTGAGTTTGTCGAGTTGTCTCCGCAGTGGCTCGTAACATCCATGTGGAATATGGTATTGCCTTTGGTAAACAGGGATGTCATCCAGAAATTCCGGCTCGTATAGTTCAATTAAAGCACCGGTCATTCTGGTGACATCCTCTATTAAAATTATTTTGTTATCTATAATGTTTTTAAGTTTAACGATATTTGGCTGTTCTAAGCTTAATTTATCTATTTCAAATAATTTGTATGAGGAGGTGCTGTCATCTAGTGGAGGATCTGACAAGATGGATTCTCACTCTATAGGTGTTTGATCTTGTACTGATTCGATCAAATCATTCCAAGTTATTTTCTTGTCATTATCTATGATGGCCCTATGTCTAGTTAAAAGATCATAACCTAATATAGCCTGGTAACTATTGTTTGATACTAAAGAGGCTACGCATATGGGTAGATAAAATTTGATTTCTCATATGCTGCAAGGTAGAACGGTTTTGTAGCCAATCAGATATTGTTTAGATATGAGAGAGGAAAGCGTACCTCTCTTTTACAACATACATGGTTGCTGTTGTCAAAATATTTCTGGTTTACGATGGAAAACTGAGCTCCTGTGTCCAATAATTCTGTATAATTTACATTTCCAATTTGTATATTGATTATAGATTTGCTATGAAAAGAGTTAATAAATTTAATTGTTGTGGTTTGAGTTTTAGGAGGGTGAGTGTGCACAGTATTGTCGTTATTAACTAGGCTATCTACATTTGCTGCAGGATTAGATTTACTGAAAGGACGGTTATGGAAGTTGTGTCGAACCGCTACGCTGTTTTGTAATTGGTATGTTTCTGAAATGTTGGTTTGTTTTTGTTTTCTATAGTGCTTATATTTTTATTTTCTTCAGGATTTATGGGAATAGAATTGTATTTAGCTGCTGGATCCTCCTGATTTAGCAATTGCCAAAGATTGTGTGATAAAAATTGTGGATACTCCATGCTATTATTGCTAGGCCCTTCAACAGCCAATGGTTGAATAGATATCTGATCATCTGATTTGTGTTTTCGTTTACGGTTTGAATGAGACGTTTTCCACGAATTAATGTTGGATATAGTGCTAGACTCTTGGTTATCAAATCTATGCTTTTCAACAGATTTTTTTCTTTTTTTATTCTTTGTTTTTTAAAAAGTTTTTTTTAACTTTAATTTGGTTTGGGCTCCTGATCTGTTATTAGTCGAAACCGCTCCCTAGTCCGGAGACCCAAGGATTGAAGAGCTCTGATGTTTAACGGTGGACTGTTTAAATCTACAGTACTAATTGACATGATTTGATTAGGCATTGTGTTGTTAGGTCTCTGTTTCACTGGCTTTTTTGTGGCAATGGCTCTCCATATGCCCCTGTTTATTCCAATATCTGCAAATTACAAATTTCTTTTAATTATATTATGGTCGGGTTTATTGTAGCTAAACTGTCAATATCTGCACGTAGGCTACTGACCTGCTGGGCTAGCTCAATAGTACGATTTCTATACTTAGACAACTGTTCATCCAGGTGAACATGACCCTTTAATTGTTTCTGCATATGGATTACATATTCAACTACCTCGTCGATATCTCGCAGGTTCCTACGTATTACCTCGTCTGTCAGTGGGGATTCCCTTTTTGAATTGCTCGAGTAGCAATTCCTCTAAATATACCTGGGAGCAGTTTGGAGGGGGCCTTAACGGTTCAGCTAAAGCTTCTAAACGTATCTTATACGAAAATATCCGTTCATCGGGGGTGAACACAGACGCCTGAAATGATTTCAATTCCTTTCTGCTAGGTTTGGTGGAAAAGACCCTTACCAATTCCCTTAGCCTATCTTTTAATTTTAGTGTGTTTATTTCAGAGTCCTGAAAAATAGATACTACAAGCCTTGCCTACTATCTTGCTTCCAAAGATTGATTTACACCTGTGTTCTGGCCATTGGAACTCCGCGACTAGAGCCTCGAATTCATCTACAAAACGCTCGATGGCGAACATGTCCTCAGGTGCTAGGTCGAGCGGTGCCAACGTGGCAATAGGATCAATTCCTATTCGAGATACCCAATCTGCTAGCATTACACATGGTAGTAGCTGGGTCAAGAGGACTATTGGCTTTAGGGGGGGGGGGGTAGCTGCGCCCGCCTGATAATTTATTGAAGGCCCCACTCCCCTTTTAACCCTCACATCCGGGCCTTTTAGATCTATGAGATCGGCTTTGTCTAGGNTTTCTGACTGATTTCTGAGGGGCGTTTTGCTACTTTCTGCCCTGGGAATAGAATTCCTAGCTGCAGCGGAATGCATAGCACTTAATTCATTACTTTTGAGGATAAAATTGCTCAACTTTAATAACAAATCCTCCTGATTCGCCATGCACTTCATCATGCCCTCTAGCATTGTTGATGATTTATTATCAAATCTTTCTCTCCCCTCATCAAAATAAACATTATTTGTTTTTCTATTAGTTAACACCTCCTCTTGGGTCACAGGTCCTGACTTTTTGAATGCCTGCTCTATGGACTCATTGGGTCTAAAAACTGGCTCGGGTATCTACGAGGCCTCATTTATGGACTCATCCATAAGGGAATTCTCGTTCGCTTGCATAATTCACTATAAACTTATAATTTAATAAAAAAAAAAAATTTGATAGCTCTCAGAAAAAAATTGTTTCTCTAAAGATTTAATATAAATTTTCATAAACATATTTGTGTTGGGGGTACCCTGATTTTGACAGCATAGCAAATATTACTCATTAAAGATTAATAAATCTCATTACATATTTTTCTCTTTTTTTATAATATATACCGGTACGGTACCTAAAAACTCATAATACATATAGATTATTCTTTCTATATGTAATTCATAAATTCATACCTTTATACAAAAACTTTTTTTTTTTTTAAACTTTAGCCTACTTTCTGGCTAAAATGACTGTTTTACGGTACATAAAACCTCCACATCTGTACACCTGACTGGTCGCCACTTATTTTATTTAAAAACAAAACAAGAAAAAAACACCATAATAAACTTTTAATATACATAATAAAAATCATTAAAAAAATTATATAAACAATATCAGGATTCCCATTCAAAATCCTAGGCTAGTTCGCTAGTTTTTCCCATATGTCGTAAACCTATCCGTTTGTCTTTCCGTATAGCTTGTAAATCTGCCTTGATAATATTCAATCTCAAAACGGATTACAAATTACTAATAAACTAATTTAGACCTTAATTCCAGAAGGATCCCCTGCCCGAGAGTAAGAGTACCGGTGAACAAGATCAATTTTCATCACTTTGATTAGATGTCTAAATACAGACCAAAAGTAAGGAAGGGTATCCCTAAACTAAAATAAATAACTATTATCCCTTTACGTTATTCCACGTCTACACAGGATGCCTGGTAACACATGAGCCAGAAGAGCCGAAGCTCCCCTGGTCCCACCACTACCAGATACCCTCCCAGACTCAAAATCAATGTAAAAAAAATAAGAAAAGGGGACTTTGAAAGTGATTGAAGCTCCTACTCTATCAGAATTATAGCCTAACAGAATCGCCTTCATTGTCGAAACATTTATAAGAATAATGCCCTAAACTAAATTTCCCTAATTAAAATAGCTATATTAGAAAGACTGACATATGGTTAAGGGGGGTAAAATATTTCTATTTTCTTAACCCCGGCAGATAGAGTCCGGGTACTACCCACCATAAGGCCTCACAATTTCCCACTAAAACTTTCTCAACTATAATGTTTCTTTACAAGCAAGTAACAAAACAAAAAAATAAATGAACTGTATCAATAAAATTTGCCATGCTGTCTACTAAAAATATCCCAACACAAAATAGTTAAAATTAATGTACCATTTTTTTATTTAGATTATAAAAATTTCAGATTTGAACATTATGGAATGAAAAAAATATTTAAACTCTTTACAAAAGAAAATACCTAGTGGTATTGATTACCCACTTTACAATAATTCTGGCCATTTGTAAATTCTTGCCATCGTAAATGGAATAAATTAACTCTATATTTATTTTCTTACTGGTTAACTTTTAAGATTATTTTCTTATAATTTGCCGGAATAAAAAATAACAATGTCCTTGAAAAAGTCCACAGAAAAACAATATTGTCCTTGGTGTGATAATCAAATCTTACAGGAGATTATGACTGCAACGAAATGTTCATGAAGCAGCCCAATTTTGACATTAGGGCTGGCCCTTAAGAGAGCTACTTTATTTGTGTCTTCCGCTCTTTTTAATATAACATTTCCTTTTATAGTAGCAACAGAAATTATCCGCCAAAATTTTCATTGAATGTTGTCTGCTATAGGTCATGTGACTAGATTTTCTTCAGGTTTAACATGATTGGTTTACAATGTACATAGGTAGGGACATTGTGTTTTCGCAAAAACGAAACAATGAAAAGTAATAAAACTATTCCTAAGTTCAAAATTTTAGGTTAGCTGATTATAATACTACTTCCCAACTCATTTATCCTAAGTTCAAAATTTTAGGTTAGCTGATTATAATACTACTTCCCAACTCATTTATTTGGTCGCGATTAAAAACGATTTTTATAAATAAAACGAATTTGAACAA
>PXIH01S0012898.1:4113-22104 GCA_003024985.2 Euperipatoides rowelli | reverse complement strand
TGGGGTATGTTTATTGGTTCACTTATTTGGATTAGGGTGCACTTCATTGATTTCTTATTTGGATTAGGGTTGGGTATGTTTATTGGTTCACTTATTTTGAATAGACTGCACTTTATTGCTTTCTTCTTTGAATTAATGTTGGGCCATCTTTATTGTTTCAAATATTTGATTTAGAACTTATTGGATTAGTGTTAGGGTATGTTTATTGTTTTAAATATTTGGTTTAGAGCGCTTATTGGATTAGGGTTGGGGCATATGTATTGTTTCAAATATTATTTGGTAGAGTGTTTATTGGATTAAAGTTGGGGCATGTTTATTGTTTTATTTATTTGGATTAGAGTGCACTTCATTGATTTATTTGGATTAGGTTTGGCTCATGTTTATTGTTTCACTTATTTGAGTACACATTATTTTTTATTTGGATTAGGGTTGGGATAGGTCTATTGTTTTACTTATTTGGATTAGAGTGCCCTTGATTGGTTATTGTATTAGGGTTGGGGCATGTTTATTGGTTCACTTATTTGGATTAGAGTACACTGCATTGATTTCTTATTTGCATTAGGATTGGGATATGTCTATTGTTTTACTTATTTGGATTAGAGTGCCTTTGGTTGGTTATTGGATTAAGGTTGGGGTATATTTATTGATTCATTATTTAGATTATTATTTATAATACAAATTTATTGATTGTTTATTTGCAGTATGGTTTATTGATTCAATTTTATGGATTATAGTGATTGATTGTTTATTTGTATTAGTTTAGTATATGTTTATTAATCGCTTATTTGTATTAGCATGATATTCATTGGTTGCATATTATTTGAATTAGGTTTGTGGCATGTTTATTAATTTACTTCTTTGGATAAGCATGCAAATTCATTGATTACTTATTTCAATTAGGATTGGTACCTAATTATTGATTAAATAATCTCTAAAATTTAGTAACCCAATAAAACTTATAAATTTATAACTTTATAACTGTAGAATTTGTATAGGCCTAAGTGTAACAACCAATCATAACACTCCATTTAGCAAGGTTCCAAATCACTGCAAATAATGCTTAAATGCTTCCTGGTCCACCAAACATATCATTAGTAGCATTGTCATTCATGTCATCATCATCATCATAATCGTCATTGTCACCGTCCTCGTTTTAATTATTTTTATTGTTATTATTATATATTATTATTTGTAAATTGTAAAATTTTATTATTTTGATTTTCTTATTTTTAATCACTTTGTAATCATTGAACTATTATTATTGTTATCATCATCGGCATCATCTCCATCACCATCATTACAAAACCGTCATCAGAAGCATCATCGATCATTTTATTATTATTACGAGTATGAGGATGATGATGATGACAACGGCGACAACAATGAAGTTATTATTATTATTATTGCTACAATTTAAAGCCATATCCATAATCTAAGTTCTTCCCCCCCGTCAAGGGAAGAGTGGAGGGGGATTTTTTATTTTAATAAGCTTTTGACGATTTTGCGATATTTTCAAAAGACATTGCGGGATCAAAATTAATGATAATGTGTAATACGTTGGCCACTTCCTCCATTACTTGACCAACATAATATTGAACATATCACACATCAAAGTACATATCTTTTATGAGTTTTGTACACACAATATTCACAAAGATATATAAATTCCCAAATAACAAGACTTGTCTCCTATTATAAAATAGGAAAAAAATCAAATCTCAAAATACAACCAAACAAGTTTTAACTGAATTTGTACCAATATCAAATTAACAATAAGTAAATAAAAACAAAAAATTCTAATTGTCACTTACCCTAGGGTTATGCTCTTACCCAGAGCACTGCGCTTTCTACAGGCTGTTTGTAAACACTCTGTAGTATCGCATACCGCTAACTGGTACACGTTATAATGTAATAAAAAAATTCTAATTGAAATATATACAAAAAGTTAACAGCTGAAAATTTTTAAAAGTAGTAATATAGTCTAGTAAATTTAAGAACTGAATGTATCATCACCATCACTTTATTTTAAATTTAAAACATATTTTGTTCTTGCTATGCCTCTCTCACCCAATAACAAACTTTAAAAGGCAATGCATTAATTAAATTTAAATGTTTTATTAAAATTTGCATTTGATACGTCCTGCCATCTAGTTGCCATTGATCTAAGTTCATTAAATAGTTTAAGAATCACTTGAAAAAAAAAAAAGCTATTTATTGCTTATAAATTGAGTAATTTTTCATTTAAATAATATTTGAACATTTTTTTTTTTTTTTAAAATTTAGATCTCTCTTGTCAAAATATTTTAGAAGAAAATTTTAAAGAAATTGAATTGTGGATCAGGAAAATGTAAAAGTTACTCACTTAATTGGATGAGACGATATTTTGGCATTAAATATTAACAAGTAGGCTAGCCTAATTATGGAAATTATTCATAAATTTGTTATTCTTTTGGTTATTATTGGATAAACCACTTGGGATAGTACTGAAAGTTGCTATGGTGACAGTAAGTGTCAAATTTATGCTGATTGCAGTTAATGTACTGCAATAAAATTAAAACCTGTGATAGGTTTCAGCAGTAGGCCTATGATCACCTATTAAGTTTTTATGTATTTATAAAGCATGTAAAGCAATAAAAGATTGAATCTGGAATAAAAAAAGGGTTTAAGACAGGGGTGCTCAACCTTTAAGAGTATAAGAGCTAATTATCATTTTTCTAATTTTTTGTGATCGTGCCCCCCCTCCCCCCCATTTTAGTTTCAAAATGGCAGCGCCCATAGATTTGATTTATTAACGGAACGGTATAGTTTACAATCTTACAAAAATAAAATTATCTGTCCTTTATATGTTACTAAAAATGTACTGTACTGTAATTTTTGATTAGAAATGTTTACGGCTGATCCAACAGTTAAAAAAGAAAATTATCTTACCTTTATTAATTCTTTGAAATTTTCTATTGTTTTCCTGCATTATGAAATATGTTTACAATGTATTATTATGCAATGTATTATTTCATTTTAATATTATTAAAAACTGTAACTCACGTTTTTTTTTTGTTTCAATAAATATAATTTTTTTCAATGAGATAGCCTACAGTAGTTCTATCTCGTTGATGTTTTTTTAAAAAAAAACATTTAGAACTCAACTCATGAGACAATCGTAAGTCTCGTGATACCTCCCTCGTTTTCAGTTTCAAAATGGCAGCTCCCATAGATTTTATTTATTAACTGGTAACGGTAAAAAAAAAATCACATTAGAAATGAATTAATGCACATATTTTGATAAGATTTAGCCGAAATGCCCCGTACTTAATTAGGCTTATATTGATTTTTCTTATATAGTATATGAATTGAAGATCGACTGAAATTTTCCAAAAGATCGACTGGTCGATCACGATCGACTGGTTGAGCAGGCCTGGTTTAAGACGTCTGTTTTTTTTAAAGGGTTTCTACGCTTTTCCATATTTTATTCACTCTAAGTCAAACAAAAACACTTACAATTTACAGTACCTGTTTGAGAGCTATCTTTCAAGTTCTCAAATTAGAACACAATGAAAAAATAAAAACAAAACATTTAAAGTTTCAAATCTTGGCTACATTTAGAGCTGAGGTTACTCCCCACCTATGTATTGTACAACTACAAAACACCCAAGATCTTCATAGAGAGCACGGAAAGTTAATTAACCATAGTTTTCTAACACATCCTTCTCTTTTTATGAGCTCCCTCACCTGTCTCCCTTCCCTTAACCACAAATTATTATTTTGCCCCTGAACTCGACAATCACTAATATATCGCATAACTTCACACATTGTACAATGCATCAACCAATGGAATTTGTTCTACCACATTTATGTTTAGAGCCTCCAACACCCCTATTACTTTATTATTATTCCATTTTAGAGACCAATCAGATAACAACTGGTATTTTATATCATGCACTAACTGATTTTTAATATTGTCTTTAAATAGTTGGACTGCTCCAGGATTCAGGTGAGTAAAAGTCCTCATGCAATGCAACTGCCAAATCATGCGATACATCATTGCAAGTAATTGAAAGAGTTCGCTTTTCAAAATTAGTAACTCAAAAAGTTCCGAAAAAGAAGCAGGGAGTCTCAGCTCTCCCCCCCCCCCAACCAATTATAAGTTTATTACTCAATAGCTTAACTTCCCAAAGTGCCCACACTCCAACAATATATGATTAGAACTTTCAATGTAATCACAAAATTGACATTTAGGAAAAATCTTCAACCTGATTCTCTCAATTAGAAATGTATTAGTAGGAAATTTATCATAAAACCCTTTAATATAAACTTTACAGTTGCAGGAGAACCCTTAACAAATGAGTTTAACTTTTTGATTCTGCCCACGTTATAGAACAACACATTGTCAAAAGGTCTCTTCATAAGACCAGAAAAAGTCTTGTAGTTAACTCTTACTGCACAAATAAAATTGAAATCGTCATTAAATTCATTATATTTATAGATCAACTTATAAACCCTTGAACTCCTAGGCAGCGTTAAATTAAACAAATTTTTAATCGAGCGATTCGGTGGTGGAGTGTCTGTAGGAAAAACTACTACCGTTAATAGTTTACTTTGACAAATTTTATATTCTGCCACTAATGACTGTGGCAATAGAATGTAGCCCTGCCCTCCCTTCCAAAGTTCACCGTAACATCATAATGGATTTAGCCAATCTATCTCTTTTCCTTCCCCAAATAAAACATCCTGTCAGAGATTCCACCTTCGATAAAATTTCCTTGTATGTGCCAGATAAAAGTTAAATTTTGTAAGGAAAAAAACATTTGCCATAAGCATTCTTTGTAATCTTGAAAGCTTTTAATTTGAAAAAATCATTTTCATTTCCAAATAATCAATAATGTTATTTTGTATGACTCCTCTAGCCTGTGCTCCCAAAAAAAGGAAAGGGTAGTCCAAGAAATTTAATTGGGAGAGACTCCCCAAAAATCAACATCTTTAATTACCCTAAGGTTCAATGGGTTAAGCATCACCGATTTTATCATATTTATTACTAAACCAGTTTTTTTACAAAATATTTTAACTTCATTTTTATCATTTTTTTTCCTTAACAAAGACTACTAAAACATCACAGTAAGATTATTACTTCAAACTTCATTTGCAAACCATCTATGGTAGTTCCACAATTTAATTTCTGTATATTTAAGATTAACTTATNTAAAAACCAACAAAACAAATATGTTGAGAGGGCAGAGCCCTGTGACAACCTATTTCTAAGGGGAATCGGTTCTAACAACCAGTTACAAATTTTAATCTTAACCATCTTGTTTATCTCATTATTTATTAGCCCATAAGTGACCGAACCAATGCCAAATACCTTTATGATTGGCTTACAAATGTATGAATGAGAGACCGAGTAGAATGCACCTTGGATATCATAAAACATAAGTGTCACTCTACTCATTTTCACCTATTTTAGGTACTGTAATGTAAGTGTAAAAGCCCCCAAGCCCTGATGGATTGATTTACCCCCCACTGCATATTGCGCCTGCGATAAAAAACCCTGCAATTTTTCTTTAATTTGATTGAGTAGTATCATTGCGAACAATTTACTATACAAGTTAATAATACTAATAGGTCTTAAATTGCAACATTGATGTGACTATTTTTGCAATCTTTTTCCATTACCTTAATGACCATCATGACTTCAAACATAATGACTTTGAAATAAATACTACCAAGAAGTTTAAGAAAGAGTCTCTTCACAATGGACACAAATACATGTTTGAGACTCTTAAAAATGTTAACATTAAGACCATCAGGCCTAGGACTTGCTTTACTATTCAATTGTTCAAGTGCTGCATACAGATGCTCATCAGTTATTGAAAGTTTAATATTTGCACATCAGCATATTTGTTTAGACAATAATTTATTTGAACACTCAAGTTTTAAATAGAATTCACCACACATAACTTTCTTTCCCATATACTACTTTCACCCCATCACTTTAA
This sequence comes from Euperipatoides rowelli, assembly GCA_003024985.2. NCBI lineage: Eukaryota > Metazoa > Onychophora > Udeonychophora > Euonychophora > Peripatopsidae > Euperipatoides > Euperipatoides rowelli. The sequence continues at coordinate 16,117 of PXIH01S0012898.1, read as the reverse complement.
TTGATAAAGAGTTTCTGCCCAAGGCTTTCTCAAGATTCTAAGGCTGGACAGTTTTTTAATATTTTTATTTTGTATGTAGCCTAATTCCTACTATAAAGTAGATATTTATTTATTTTTTCCTTATCTTTAATCAAGCTCTCAAGCCATCCTTTCATTTCATTTATCTCTACAAGATCATTATTACAAACAATCTTAGTTTTATTTAATTTATTTTATAATTCTTCGATTGTCTGATTCCTATTATGCAGTATTCAGTTTAAGTAGCATATCAATCATTTCCTGCTTGAACAAAGCCATTGAAAGTAGAATATTTCATCATCGAATATATAAATCATATTATAGTTATTAATGGTAAATTTAATAACTATAATATGATTTATAAATTTACTTCAAACTGCAGAACAGTATCATTATATACACAGACATTTTTTAATGCACAAAAGTACATTAATACTGCATGGTCACTAAACTCTGTCCACATTACTTTGTACCTAGCATTCATGGTTAAAGGATAAGTTATAAACATATAGTCTATTCTTCTTGTAATCTTTGTGGTGTGCCATGTTTTCAAATTATCATTATTTTTAGCCTTAGCAAAGTCTACCAGGTTTGCAACTTTACTATATTACCCAATCACTTACGTCAAGTCCTTCCCTGACACATTAAAATCCCCCACCCAGAACGTATTCAACTTATAGCCATGAATCAACTGCATAACTTCCAACAGCAAAATTTTGTTCTTAGTCAATACATTAAACTCATAATGATTAACAAAAATTCAAAATTATTAATACTAAAAATAAGAATAATGTATCTAGAAGTTGTTTTTATTATTTTAATTATTTTAAAGGGTAGAGCTTTTGAGAATCCCACGCAAACCCCTGCTGCCGTTGAATTACCAGCCCCCTTAATCATAGGTAATTAGCTTCCATTAGCTTCTCACACAAGGACACAACTCCCAATCTAGATTTCCTCTCCTGAATTGCAAAGACCGAAACATTGTGCTTAAAGAATATAATTTTTTAAATGCCAATATTTTTACCTTTGTATTAGACCCTCTCATATTATAGTGATATTAAAATAAATGAATTAAAAGAACTATTGGTATTCATAAAGTGTTAACAACTTGAATTGTGAAAAACACACACACACACACACACACACACACACACACAAAGAAACCTAAATATTTCACACAGTCTTGGATATCAATAAATCATTATAACTAAACAGTATTACTTATTTTCTGTTGCAAAATCTGCAAAGCTCTCTTGCTAGCTTGGTTTTCACTTCTAACCGCTCATTTTTACCACCATCATCAACATTAGACATCATTTGGTTGTTATCCTGTTTATTTTGCAGCTTTCTCCAATTGGCTATTTCTTTTTGAATGACTATCGCTGGGTCGGTAGACCATTCCGAATCAGTTTCTTCATTTATTTCATTCATACTTTGATCCATATCACTATTATCTTCTATGGTCATTAAACTTAACAACCATTCTTGATTAAAGTTAATACTGGCCACGAAGGTGTTGTTCATACATTTATGTTCCATACTTACTTTAGTTTTACAACCATTACAAAACTGCAGAGAACAGTTTCTCGCCACATGTCCTTCCATAAAGTATTTGTAGCATAGGCTATCCCTTCCCCGAACTTTATGTATTCCTATTTAACTTTAAGACAATTAATGATGGGGAGTTCTCTATTTTTATATCACCTGGCAACTGTATAAGATTCAAAGTAATAGCCGATACCTGGCCGACTTGGCTTAAAAATTCCGGCAGTTCTTCCTTTACATTGTCAGATGGCAACTTATCAAATGAAATAGCATGATTTCATTGTTATTATTTGGATGTTCAACAAACAAAGCAAAGAAATTAGACAGCTTTTTCAAATAGTGCTTAATTTACTAAGCGCACTTCATGCATTTTACAAAAATAAAATTTCAAATTCTGCATTATAACAAAGTGTTTAACCAATTTTAACAATTTAATTTAATTAAAGGCTTCATAAGGTCATCCAAGCTTGCCTTTACTAAGTCTATGCCATTAGAAAATGCACAATAATGGCATCTTCTTTGGCCATGTCCCCAAGTACACTGCCCCAGTAATTGAATTCTCGTTTATTAAATATTTTTTTTTCCTCCATTAGTGGTTCATTGAGCTAACTACCACCTATGATGGTGGTAGTTAGCTCAATGAACCGCTAATTGACTTCCAGATGAAGTCATATTCATTAATTCAGCCGGTTTATTCAGGAGCATTACCTTCTTGCTTATATTACTCATTCAACTTAGTCTAATATGGCGAGTTGCCGAACGTTCAACATAGTCGCTCAGAATAGCAGAGAGAAGAGTACAGTGCGATGTGCTCTCAAGTGCCACCAAATGACAAATTAAGATGACTGTTTTGTATCTTAGCATCATATATTAGGGATATGCTGTAATACCTTTTATATTGGGTGAATGATTTGGGAAACATTCCAGTTTTTACTATTATTTGTCTTATAATAAACGAATGCCCTCTTTTATGACATTCTATGCGAAGATTGGCTGTGTTAAGATTATTAGCTTTGGCTTTGCAATCTTTATTTTATATTTAAGTTTCAAAACAAGATATTACCTACTAGAGACTCGTGAAACAAGAGAAATATTTTGTGATCAAGAATCTTGATGTGCATTTTGTGTTCAAAAGACATTGAAACAGAAATTCACTTATGTGTTGAATGTACTGTTGTTAAACGCTTTTATGATAAAATTGGTGCGAGAAACATTTGGTCAAAAAAGTTGAATTTGGTTTCTTTTCTTCAATGTTTTATTTTTTCTATCAGAAAGATACCTACAATAAGAGTTCAGATTCCATTATCTGCCCACCAATATGGCTGAGGGCAGTAAGTTGAAATTATCTAGATCTGCCCTCAGCAAAAGATTATTTTACTTCTAGATTATCCTAGGGTTCAGGATTACGGTAAGGTTAGGACTGTAAAGAAAATATACGAACATGGGACATGAAAAAATACGAATTCCATTTGCTACTACGTTTTAGTCATTGTGCAACTCCTAATGTTAATTATGTTGGTGGGCATAACGGAATCTGACCCAATAATAAAATGGTGAATTTCAACTCTAAATAATTTGGATATATCGAAATTCACTAATGTTTAATTCATGTAAACAAGATATAAGTCTTTATATTTTAGTATGATAAAGAAGTTTTTGTTACAGGTTTATTACATAAAAGATAATTCATGGAGAGAAATAAAAAACATTGATAATAGGAAATAGGATTTTCTGATCTAAACATAATGTTGGGTTTAAAGTATTTTTCTTTTCAGTTAACTAAGAATCATATTTTTTTTATCTTATATTGGTAAAAAGGTTTTTTTTTTTTAAAAAAAAAGGAATATTTTACACCCTTTTTTAGTTATTTTTGAAAACAAAGATCATTCCATTTGAATTTTAAGTATGTTTTGTAAAATAATATTGTGTCAAGGAGCAGTGATCAATGAGGCAATGAGCATGGCCTCCAAACTCGAAGGAAGCGATTTGTTCACCAGGGGGCACATTATGTCTGCAGTTTTTTCCATAGTCTATGGCTATAGTGGATTTCTCTGCTTGCAGAATAATTTGTAAAAGTCGTTTCTGTGAAGAATCCATATGGTTATGGCCGAACAAATAACATCTGCAGAGGAGAAATGGTGTCCTTTAGAATAACCAAGAAATATATATGGTATAATTAAGAAGTAACATATGTGGAGCTAGAGTTTGTAAAAAAAACAGAGAAGATTGTAATTGGAATAATAAGAATTGTATAAAAATTGTAAATAAGGACACAGATTTCCCTTATGAGGAAATATTTAAAAACAAATATTGTCTATACAAATCAAACTCCTTTTCAAATTCTTATTGATTTTTTTTAAAAAACTTTTATTATAAAATTCTATTTTAGTTTATTTCAATAAATTAAGACAAAAATTGCCAGAAATATTCCTAGAATACAGCAATATTTAATGACAGATGGTATTAGAATTTTGTTTTCCAAACTTCTATTCAATTTATTGGCTTGCATGGTGTCATTATACGAAGAATAACAGACTTGTATTGCTCCTTGCCACCTATGGGGACCTTGTAAACGATGTTGGGCAGGAAAAGCTGGACCAAACCAACAAAGAAAAGCTAATATTGGATTTTTTAAAAAAATCTTCCAGAAATGTGGTTTAACACCAATCTCTTCTGCTATAGAGTCACGAAAAGATAAATTCGGAAACTGAAAAGATAAAAATGGATGTAAAATATCTGAATTTATATCTACATTTGAATAATATATGCACTATCCACTCTTTTGTATATGCATGACAATCTATATATCTTTAATTCATTAAGCATAAAAAATGAATATTAATTGAATGGGAAAAAGCTTTAGAAAATATTAACCAGATGGCACTAGTGTGAACATTATACACATACATACAATTTTTTAACAGTAATAGTAATTTGTTAAATTCATCAGGATAAAATGCATCATTTGAAAAGCAAAATTAATTAAGGATAATGTTGATAAAGATTATGATGATTATACATACAATGATTCTGATGATCATGGTTATGATTATTAAATTAAAACTAAAAAAGTAAAGACTTGAATTATATGAATTTAATTTTACATTGTTTATAATGCTTAATTTTTTTATTATCTTTATTATACAAACCCTAAAAACATGTTTTCCATACTGTTTGTACATTTTGTCCTTGGCTTCAACTATTTCATGTAACATTATATCTTTACTTGGAAGTTTACCACCATTAGAAAATAATTTTGCAATCCATCTGGCTTGGAGTTCAGCTACAGGAGGATGTGCTCCCATAGACTGAAAAATTCCGACAAATGCTAGAGTTGGATGGGACAGATTTACGGGCCAAGTCATTTTGTAGAGTTGAATATCACCATGATTTTCTAAAGATTGAATAAATAAAAATATTTAAGTTATAATTACTTTAACATTTGTAAGCTACCTAATAATAAGATAAAATTAGTTGTGTATAAAATAACCCCTTACTGGCAACAATTGAATCGTCCAAAATTTCCAGACCAATTTTATATCCAGTTGCACAAACAACCAAATCAAAATCTGCTGATGAATCATCATCAAATTTCACACCAGATTTATTAAATTCAATCACATGGTTCTTGAGAAGGAGCTGTCCTGATAGAATTTTGTATTGTATATCTTCACTAATCATAACTGCAGAATTATAAAATGCTTTTGAGTTTAAACCCAGACATTGATGGCTAATACGTGAGTTACCATGTTTCTGAATAAATTGTTCAATGAAGAATTTAGGAAAATAAAGTCCAAAACGAGTTTGTAAAAATTCAATTGGTTTGCCATTTGAAATCCTTGATATAATCCACATACCTGATCCAGTACTTAAATATACCTAAAAATAGATTGAAAATATTGGTATTATCTATATCTCTCTCTTTGCTATTTTATAGCTGAGAATTTTTTTGTTACTTAACTGTTATCAATCTTCTTGGATTTAAAAATATGAAGGTTAAATTTAATATCTACATTGGATAAGGTGCTACATCTTACTTCTCTTATTACTAAATTTTGTCATGCATACAAGGTCATACATATAGTTTGGGCATTAATTTCAGTTCAATACTCGGATCATAAGCACCTTGCACCTTGTCCTTTTTAATGTTTATTCTTTTATACCCACTTCTCTATATACTTTATTTCAATCTTCTTCAAAATACTGAAACAAGATATTTAAATGAACTCTTTTCAAATTGCTAGGATCAATCTTCTCCAGATTATAAGACCAGGAATGAGAAAGGACTATATTAATGATGGACCAGAAGTATTCATTTTCAGTGAGCTAGCGCATAGCCTCATCCACCTAAGTAAGCCATTCATGATGATACATGTTATGAGTCATTTACATGAGTCATTCATGGTGAGGCATATTTATGAGTCATGGTGACTCATTCATATGAGCCATTCTTGGGGAGTCATTCATATAAGTAATTTCTCTTAGGAATATGCCTGTTACTAGAATCCCCCACAAGTTAGATTCAGGGTGTTTATTTAACTCTATAATAAAAAATATATCCAAATGAATTATTATTAATTCAATTCTAGCTAATTAACTGAATAATTTATTGATAATGATGGTGTGAATGAGTTTTTATTTTTCCCCCTCTATTGTAATGATTGGTCGCAGTCATGGCCATTCACACCATTATTTATCTTTTTGGAAACAATTGACTAGATGTGTCCTTAAGTTATGTCATGGTTTAGATATATGAATGATCTCTAAATATGTTATCTATATCAAAGTAAACACTAGAGTTGATTGATCTCACATTTCATGCACTTATGGAAAATATCTGCAATCGTGCCACCAATTACTAAATTAATGTTCTGTCTCTATCTAAATTTGTTTAATTTTTTTTCCTTTTTCCACTTGTTATTTACACCTCATAGGATACTATGCATATTGCATAATATATTCCTTGTGGAAATCAATTGGCAATATTTTACACCCACTACTTACCTAGTTATGTAATAAAAACATGATTCTTCCATTACTTCAAACTATTAGTTCATGTTATGACACATAATACAATATATGCATTAGTTAATTTCCTATTTTTATTGTCAAAATTAATATGTTACTACCCAAAAGTTATTCCACACACACACACACACAGACATATAGGCATTGACACACAGACATGTACATTGATATATAGCCTACACATTGACACACATGCACACAGATACATTAGTACATACATACACAGACATACACACATTGACACAGACTAAAACCCATTGACAGACACACATACATACATATATTGTCACACACAATGACACACACATACATACACATTGACACAGATACACACATTAACATAAACATACTCATATTGACACAGACATACATATATTAACCCACAAAGGCATTAACACAAATATACGCATATTTACACACACAGACATCTACACATACAGGCATACATTAATCCACAAATGTATATACATTGTGATAAATGTTTTCTAAAATTGGCTGTTTGGAGATTCCTTAGGGCTTAAAATGTACTTAATTCTTATATAAAGCACTACTGTATATATACATAGTATGTCTCAATATTAATATTCCAGCGATTCCCAACCCATGTGTCATGACATAGTAGTATAATTTAGAACTGTTTATGTATTATATAGTATGCATATTTATACATATCTGTCATTATGTAAATATTAATTAGCAATGTATTACTGAAAATTTAGCCATCTTAAGGGTGTTCCTATGTATAAATGGTTGGAAATCACTGGAATAGGAGCTCAAGAGGGCATAATAATAATTATTCTCTGAAGATAAGTTCTCTTGATGGTAATATCTCTCAATATTAAATATATAAATAAAGAAAAGGAAAGAGAGAATTTTTATACAATGTATTAAATATTGTTGAGCAATATTTTAACTTATTTTAAGTGAAATTTAGAGGTCAGTTATCCACCATACATTTAATATAAAGTCCTATTATACTCGTATTGTTTTCTTTAGACCCCCCACTAACACATACTTCAAATTAGTTTAATCCAGACAGAGAATCTAATGAAACTTATGAGAATAAAATTAATAATAGTAAAAGAAATAAGAAAAATCATGATGGTAAAAGGAATAAGATGATTATGATAAAGACTAAAATGGTAATATTTTATATTGGTAGAAAGTGTTTATTAAAAATAGTGTACAATTAAATAAATGTTTAATGAATATACAATCAACCCATGAACATCTTTATACTCACTTGACAATTTGTATGATTACAGGCATCCACTGCTATGTCACCAGCGGAATTAGAATTGCCTAAATTGAAGTAATACGAATTAATACTAATACTAATAAACAATACTAAATAATAATAATAATAATAATAATAATAATAATAATAATAATAATAAACAATATTGAGAGCTTGTAATGCATACTTTAGAATTGATGGGTCGGCTGCAAAACCCAAGTGGTTCCACTTTTTCAAATTTTACAGGAAATGAAAAAAGCATTTTAAAAATTCATGTTATATTTATATGCCTTAAAACTTACAAAAAGTATTAAAAATCTCAGAGTTAATATTACTGTAATCCACAGGAAAAAAAATATTTTTTTTAGTTTTTTTTGGCTATTAGGGGGTGAGATTAAAATGGAGCTACCTGCGTCTTGCATAAAAAAAATGAAAATTAATTTTTTTTTTATTAAAAAAATTATTAATATGAACAAGTTCATGATAAATACACATCACAAAAGTTTTAACTTGAAAGAAAAATAAAAATCTGAAAAATTGAACACAATTTTAATAGGAAACTTAATGTTCAAATGGTTGCTATTTTGACGCAAGAAGCAGGTGACTTCTGGAGATGCCTTGTTGTTGATTCAAATCCAACAAGAATGCAGTTCATTTTACCTTATAGCTGGCTTGCAATTCCTTGGAGATATCTCATTCTTACCCCAATATATGCATTATATTTTTCTCTATTTTTTACAATAGATAACTCATTGTCAAAAAAAAAAAAAAAAATGGAGCAACTAAGTTTTGCAGTCGACCCTTCAATTATGTCCCAGTCTGAGTAGTTTTGGTCACAAAAATGCATTGAGTACCGGTACTATTAATCTTTTTTAAGATGCCATTTGAATCAGGGAGATATGTACCTATACATATTTAGCCAATCACATAGAAAATTCATTATATGACCACTTAACTGGGGTCCTCGGTCTGACATCAGATGTTTGTGAATCTCCCATACCAAGGAAACATGTTTATCATGTAATCATTGCTGGCTGTATTGGCCTCTACCTCTATGTTAGTAGAACAGCCCTAATGTTGTAGTTGAAATCAGCAAGATTGACTATTTTGGTTTGTTATTTACAATAAAATAATATGATTATTTATAAGTTATTTTGTGAATATAGTTAAAAATTATATATATTTTTATCCTGGTTTTCAAGCCTAAAAAATAATATTATTGTCCTTACCAATTATTAAAATCCGTTTATTGGCAAATATTTCAGGTTTTCTATATTCTTTACTATGCAATATTTCTCCCTTAAATTTGTTCATTCCGGGGATATTAGGAAATATAGAATCTTTCATCACACCTGTACAAACAATCACATGATTAAAAGTTTCTGATGCAGTTAGGTTGGATTTAATATTTTTCAAATCGATTGTCCATCTTCCTGTTTCATCATAGTCCTTGGCTGGTTCTACATGAAGGATTTGACAATTAAAGTTGATATACTTTAGGAGGTCAAAATGCTGAGCATAATCATTTAAATATTTCCAATAATGGCAATGGGGCATATACATAGATTCTTCTTTTGGGAAAGGAAAGTCACTAAAGCACATTGTTGTCTTACATGTATTGGTAGTAAGAGATGAATAAACAGAGCCACCAGAATTGGGTCGCACATTCTCAGAGTAATTCCATAGGCCACCTAAAAGTGAACGATGGTTAGAAATAAGTTTACTTTTTAAATGAAAATAATAGAAAACTTGATTTAGTATTATTAAAGCAATCAATATAAAATTAAACATAATCTAAAAATTGCAAAGCACAAGGATTACCATCTTGAATGAGAACCTTTAAATAAATAAAAATGCTAATTAAATCAATTTTAAATAAATTTTAACTAATTTTGCCATAACTGTTTGAATCTTCCCAAGGATATATACCATATTCATGAAAAAATAAATATATGAAAAAAAATGTATAAAATAAAAATTAATTGCCAAGGGACGGTGGCCGTGAGGTTTCGTACCGGTCACGGTAGCCTTGTACATATAAGGGGGTCATGAGTTCGATCCCTGGGCACTCCGGTGCCAAAAAATTGGCAAATTTCTTTCGCTGTTTGGCGGCACCGGAGAATTTAGTATATTATACAGTATTAGTATTAATTGTTTCTCTCTTAATAGAAAATTGGATTAATGACAAAGGAAAAGTTATAATGGAAGTAGAAAATGGAGAATGGTCAATTGGTCATGCACAAGAAGAAGGTTTGCAACACTGTTGTATCCAGTTTAAGAAGACTGTTAAACCATACAAAATTGTATATTGTAAATAATTAAATAAACGCAGAAATTTACTCAGGAAATTAAAAAAAAAAAAAAATCCTTATTTGTATTTTCCTTCTCGTGATTTGTATTTTCCTTCTCGTGATATGTTTTTTTTTAAACATAAAATATTATACATTGTATAATATTTTATGTTTAAAAAAAAATAAAATAAAAATTAATTCTGATACAGATAGCATATTTGTAATTTGATACATGGGTGTGGTATAAATCCAATGAGTGCATGCAATAAGAAGTCAAAGGTAAATAGTGCCCTCTGTGGCCACAAAGAGAGATAAAAATGTAAAAGAAAAATCTCAAAACTTGCTGATCTGATTTGAATCAAAATTTTCATGAATAATGTACCTTGCCACAATGTGTTTAGAGGAAAGATATAATGCCTCTTGGTCAAAAAAATAGAAATAAAAGTGTAAATGTTTCATAATTATTAGTCTACCAAGAATGGTATATCTTACAGGAAAGACGTTCAGTGCCATCTGTGGTCAAAATGAGTCCACTAAGAATGATATCAGCATTTCCAAAATTTTACAGACCTCCACCATTTCCCCTCTACTATCATTTTACACAGCCCATCTTGCATACAAACCTATTTGATATTTTTTGTTTTGTTTTGTATTTCAGTGATTATTTCAACTCAAAAGCTAAATGATTTTAATAATATATTTTTTTTCAGTATTTCAGTATATATTTTAATTCAAAATGAAGATAGGCAAACTTTGAGCTTTCAACATTCAATTCATACATCAATTTAATAGTTAGTTGTATTTCAGCATGAAGTTTTACAAAACCATTTTTTTTTGGATATACTGCACAAATGTAAACTGTATGCATATAAATCAAGACAACAGGAAAAGAATGGGATGCACACAGATCAGATTGTGAAAAACTGCAACTTAGGTTTTTGATGCGACAAAGGGCGGACGTCCAGTCACCATATTAAACGACTAACAATTAATCCGTGATCAGAGCCATCCACCAACTCCAGCTTCCTAGGCAGAGGATTACAGGTGAGTGCACCACACCCGGCTTGATTTTTCATTATGCGCTCTGCTGGCTGTGGTAGAAAAACAATTTTCCCTTTTATTTGTGACACCTTAAGATTAAATAAAGCTCATGTATTCTCTTTGTATTTACAGTATCCCATTACTTCTATGTCCATTTTGAGCTATAGAGTTAATCCTTTGTGTACATGTAAGGTATTTACAATACTTAAATCATATTTGTATTATATCCAGTGTTTTATGAATTAATATAACAAATTCTTGTTTTAGTGTTGTTATATTATTATTTATTTTAAAAAAACTTCTATTTCGGCTGATGCATATATGTTTAAAAAAATATTTAGTCCCATTTATTAAAAATTATTGCCAATTAATTTCTACTTTCAAAGTGTTTTCAAGACTACACAATAATAGATGAATAGTATATTTTCAGGTTCAAACTTTTAATTGGTCATAAATAAGTTGAAAAGGTATTGACTTATTAAGTTCATGTTTTAATAAATAGTTTTGTTAAATATATGCAGTCTGCTAGTATCAATTCATTTCACATTATTTTTAAATTAATTTTATGGAAATCTAAGTTATCAGTCTTGATTTCTTTTACTAAATCGGTCCCCCCTTGTTATTTTTTGTGTGTTTATTTTAATTTAAAGATAAACCATAAACAACGTTTGGCTGACAATCTGTTAAAGAAGGTCCACAGATATGTAAAAGTCTCTTCCACCATTGTTCATGGCAATACTGTATGTCATACTCAACACCTTCCTACCAACAAATGTCAAACTCAACACCTTGCTACCAACAAATGTCAAACTCAACACCTTCCTACCAACAAATGTCAAACTCA
>PXIH01S0012897.1:12066-22627 GCA_003024985.2 Euperipatoides rowelli | reverse complement strand
GTAAACAATGGTCGCAAACAAGAATTGACAATCAAATTAGCAGTCGTGAACCATTTGAAATTAACAAGAGAGCCATATTAGCTAGCCGTGAAGTAAGCCTAGGAAATACAGGCTTAAATAAACTTTTGTGAGTTTTAAATGTTGCTGATGACCAGTATGCATCATAAAACATTTTCTAAAATAAATAAAATGATACATAAATCAATTGTGTACACTACTGCAGTTAATAATTAAGAAGATGCANACCAATTGGTTCGCCAAGCATATTTAGATATAAATCCTGAACTTGCTTCAGATGATATATTAAATATTGGTTACTTGGTGTCACATATGATGGATCTTGGCACAAACGTGGACATACTTCATTGTATGGTATTGGTGCTGTAGTAGATATGCTAACAGGACTTGTAATTGACTTTNATGTTATGTCAAAATACTGCATGGAATGTGAACTTGTAGGTGGCAAAATGAATGGAGAAGAGAAAAATAAATGGGAAGAACTATTGCAATTAACCTCTGGTCTCGCTCGGTTGATATTTCAGGATTCAGATATACCACATTGCTGAGTGATGGAGAAAGTAAAGTTTATAAAAGCAATGAAGACTTAAATCCATATGGGGATGAATTTAAAGNGCTGAAAGAAGAATGCATCAATCATGTTCAAAAACGAATGTACTCTGGATTGGATAAGGCTGCAATGGATGCTCGTGCTCTTGGGAAAACACTTGGCGGTAAAGGAATGTTATCTGCACCAAGAAGAAAACGATGGCAAAGTTATTATCGCAATGCGCCAATGCCATTGTAGAAAATATGGGAAACATTGAAGAAACTAAAAATGCAATTTTGGCTATCTTATTGCACTCAGTTTCTACACCAGATAACCCTCATCACTTGCGGTGTAGTGCTAAATGGTGCTTTTACAAAATTGCAGAAAAAAAAAGACTGAGATCCAGAACATTTCAAGGCTGAAAAAAAACATGATGCAACTCTTCCTTCATGGATAGTCCCTATAGCCTACTGATACCATTATTTGAACGATTAACTGATGAACATTTACTTAAAAAATGTCATAGGGGCAAGACACAAAACATAAGCGAAAGTTAGCACAGCTGCATATGGAGAAAAATTCATAAAACAACATTTATAACTTTGGAAACTCTGCAGTCTGGAGCTGCATTAGCAATTTGTGAGTATAACAAAGGAGCTACTGCACTCACTGACACCATCATTGATTTGGGATTAACTACTGGTAAAGAAATGGGAAAACTTGTAAAAAAAAATGGATGGTAAATGTCTAAAAAACACTGAACGTAGAGTCGCTGAGAGTAGTAAAGATGTCAAAAAAAAAAAGAAAAAAAATGGACAAAGCCAGATTAGAAGAACTAGCTAAAGATAAGGAAGGACCCAGTTATGGTGCAGGAGAATTTTGAAGTAAAAATAATTGTTATAACTGTTAGTATTTTTTTATTCACTTATTTCTGAATGTCGATTTTGGGCTATGTAAAAATGGTTCCCCTAAATTAATAAGAGATAAAATTCTAAAACTTNGTAAAAAGTAACCTTACTTATTGTAGTACATAATTGGGTAATTATTTTTACTATAGCAGTTTTAATATTTAAACCATAAGCATTTTATCTTAAGTAAAAAACATAAAAAAGCTTAAAAAAGTTAATCTAGCTTCAAAATATGAAATTTATANTATAGACTAAATAAAAANTATTCATTTATGTTATTTATCATNTTAAAAATTAAATTTAAAAAACTAGGAGTTGATAGCTATCAGCATTTTCTTGAACCATTTTTACTTAGTGGACCCTGTATGTAAAACAAGATGACCACCATTTCTATGGTTACCAGTCAGAATGCTGATTTTGTTTTTATACATTCCTAGCAGCCTACTAAGTATATTTATGAATTTAAGTTTAAATCTGACAAATATTAAAAAAAAAAATTTTGACCCTCGTGTCCCCTTAATGCAGGTACTGTAATTATTTTTTTATTTCTTGGTCTTTAATATTATTGTGTTGGGATTTTCACCTACTGACCCTACTTATTTTTCTAAATTATCGCCACTAATAAAAATTTCCTTTTTACAATTGTTTAATCTGTTTTATTTGATGTTTAATTTTGTTGGTTGAGATTTTTACATACCCATGTACTGTATCTACTTGCATACTTACTGGATTTCTCATGCAAGGCATTTCACAACTTTTTTTGTTGCTATTTTTAAAATAAAGAAAACAAATTGCACATTTTATTTCTAAAATATTTTTAAATTATTTTTGTTTACTGTATTTAATTAATGATATTTAATGGTCATGTTATGATATTTACCTACATAATCATTATGCCATTATAATAAAACAATCAAAATCATATTTTGTTTTGAATAATAATAATGTTTAGCATGTATTTATTAGCAGTGCTTCCATAATATAAAGTTTGACATGATTTAGCACATAGATAACTTTATAATATGAATGCTTAATTAGGTGATTTATATTTCCTATCCAGTTCTTCTTTTAATAAAACAATCAAATTTTATAGTTTGTTTTCAATAATTTTTGCCATGCAGGCTATTATAGCAGTGTTTCTAGAATATAAGATTTGACATGATTACGACTGCAGATGATAATCTTATAATTTGAATGGTTAATTAGGCGAATTATATTTTAAATGTTTGGAGATGATATGGAAATTGGTAATGTGTGACATATTATCTAAGAAAATTATTATAGGCTATAGGTATTTTCTTATTTTAAGAAATGGACATGTGCTGGAAGAACCGTTGGGAAAGTTAATAAATTAAAATAAAGATTCATTATTGATGCTAAATACCGCATTGTAACTTAATGAAAAAAAAGTATTTATTAACATATAAAATGAGATGCCAAAAAATGCCAATAGTTTTAAAAGACTATTGCAGAAGAATTTACGATTAGGCAACATCATTAATACTGATTATACCTAAAAAGTTATTTAAAGTACATTAAAAATAAAATAAAATAAACCAACATACCTGTGAGCAGGACTACTGGTTGAGGATGAAACTACGGCAGGACTTAAATTAGCTGTTGTTCTAGTATCTGTACAATTATTTCCAGAATTTCCAATTTGATTATTTACATCATGGGCATCATCGTTTTTAAATCTTGAACTTGATCTAGTTAATCGTTTAAAAACACTAGGACTGTTTTTTTTCTCAGGAGATGTTTGTCCATCTATTTTATTCAATTGTTTTTTCCTCTGATGCTTTTTTGGTGAAGATAATGTATCTGATTCTACACTAGAATCACTGTGTGCGTGTTTTCGAGGAATAATGGGATGGCCATCTGAATCCGTTTCAGCTTTAATTCCAGAAGCTTCATCTTCACTCAGTGGCGGATAAGGATTGTTCATAATGATTCGTTGAACTTGGCGCATATAGCAGGTGCTATGACGCATTTGAGTCATATGGACTAAATCAACAGTATATGGTAGAAAAGGGGGAATTTTGCTTAAGTCTACTTTTTTCACCTTTTTTAAAAAAGCATTTTCTAAAGCACAGGATACACTAATGTCATACATGTGCCACTGCCCAGGGGCATCCCCTGACCACTGCCACATTATACCCTTTCCAAGGGGATTATCTACAGAATAAATTTCTCTAGCAACGATTCGAGCGGTTCCTATATAAAATAAAATAAAGAAAAATACATATACGGTAATAGACAAAGGAGAAAGCACACAGTATATAAACGTTTTAATAATTTTAGTAAGATAGAATTTTACAAAGGTTGCATAGGCCAGTGTTTCTAAAAGAAAAAACAAACTGTACTTTCGCAGAATGCAATTAAGTAAGTCAATTTTTTAGTGATTGTATAGGGCATAGTCTAATATATTGCATAGGCTATAGGATATAATGCTATTTATGAAATTTCAAGATTTTTATCAACAATAGACTCTATAATACAGTATACAATTATTTGTATTTCTTTATCTGACAATTGATATTGTGGAAATACAAATAGGGAGTTTTGAAGAAATCAAATACAGTAGGCTACTGTATATATTGATTTCTTGCCACTTTTATTACAAAGTTAAAATTAAATGTAGGCTACCACAATAAAATTGATTTTACTAAAAACAGCTAACTCGTACATGAATAAGATTTAATTTCAAAGCGGATCCTACTAAATATTTACATTGTTATGCATTTTCTATGCTCTTGACTCAAATGTGAAATGGTAGTTGCATAAAATATCTATTATCATATCAAATCTACTAATACGTTATCATTTAGAGCAGAGTTCATCAACCAAAACATCACAAACTATTTAACAATGACAAATAAGTTTTTTTTCCAGCCGATTGTGGTCCAAAAATTTAGTAATCAAAAATCTAGAACACACAATTGTTTTTGCTGAAAATATTGCCTACACAATTTTGAATTGACCTTTTAATCTTACAACCACAAAAAAATATATGGCAACAAATTAATGACTGTTGAATGAAAAATTCACAATGAGGTACCAATCCTAGCGACTGTGAATGCAGGTGCAATCATAACTGGTTTTCCCGTCCAAGCATATATTAAGATTACAAATACTATAGCCCTGCACTGTTTCGTCAGACTTAAAAAAAACTATTTATTTTGAAAGTTTCATTTTTAGCCATAACTTTCTTTGTACTGTATTCAAAGCAATCACCATAAAAACTAGACTATTAAGAAATGTGAGAAGACATTAATTCTTGAAGTGATTCAGAATATGCTCGGAAGAATGTCCAATCATTTGGTACACAAGAAGGCAAAGAAAGTCGTTCTATGACCCAAATCTGATAGCCCTAATTATTTAATTATTCATTTCAATCTGATAAACTTTAAAAATTATCACAAATAATAAATTATTTATTTTCTACTTTTTTTTAACTGCTTAGGTGACAATTTTTTTTTTTTTGTAATTTGTCTTGCCTACATCTGCATTAGGTTATACAAAGAAATTCAATAACAGCAAGTAGTCTAATAATCACATTAAAAGTTCAGATGTAAGCTTAATAAAAATATCAAATATTGTAATAAGTATTTCAAGTTAAAAACAAGAAATAAACTAGTCTGAAATTGCATTTAAGAAATTTGTAGAAATGACATCTTTTAATATTTGCTAAACTGTGATCATATTACAACTGTCTAGTATCTGCATATCAAACTATTCAGCACGGATTGCTTCAGACAAAACTAATTGTCTTGAGCTGAGCATGTTTTGCTATTTTTTTAACAGCGTAATTTTCAAATCAAACTTTAACCATGTTCATTGATCCACTTATTTAGATTAGAGTTGGGGCATAATTATTGGTTATTGTTCAGAGTTGGTTTGAAAGAATGCAAGAAAAATTTGGCAAGGCAGTCTATCCACCCAGAGCTAAACAATAAAGCTCCGCCTAGAACTACAAGATTGTCTGTTTCTGGAGTAATCCATTATTATAATTATGATCCTTTTAATAAAAGGATCATAATAATAATAAATATGTTGTTTTTGAATAGCAGCCAGAAAATCTCTAGGCTTATTACTCCAAATGGATAGAAGTCATAGAAATAGGAGATAAAAAGATAATATGTATGGTTATATGGATTTAACAGTTAATGACCACATTCTCTTGAGAATCTAAAAACTATGTGAAGCAAAACTATATAAAATGAATAACATCTATTCCAAACTGCCAGATGCAATGGGCTGGACGAAGGACTATTAGCACAGCAAAGAAACAACAGGAAGATATGATTGATTAGCCTACCTGTTACTTCAGAAGCACACTAATAACAAAGTTAGTTCTATCTCCAGCCAAACTACTATTTTGTAAGCGTTTAAAGGAGGGTGGGGAGAGAACTCCTCAATATATCAACTTAATAAAACCCAAACATGCTAGAAGAAAAGTGCAAACAACAAAATTATTTTAATCATGATACAATACCACTACCAACAATGAGAGTAAAATTTTTAATAATGAAAGAGCACCTCCTCCCAAGGGTTTATGTGATGAAAGACATAACAAAAGAAAGAATTGAGGAGGAATAGAGAACATTTATTATGAATAAATATGAACATGGCAAGACAGAATTAAATGGGAGTAGAAATGTAACAAGAACTTCACAAGTTTAAAAAGGTTTTGGCCAAAATATTGAGCAAATTTCAATACACAGTAACTAAAGAATTAGGGCACAAACCAAGCACCCAAAATGATACTATTAAACCACACTTAAACATAACGGGGAGGGAGTGATATTAGAGGATATCGGGAGTGAGAAACGAGCAGCCGATCTTTGTTGGAACGTAAAACTGTTTCACGTGTTCATTGTTAAAAATTATATTCTAAATTATTATGGTTTATCCTTTGAGTTTCTATTTCATTTTTCTGGGTAAAACTAGAACAGTTTTAAACATACGGTAGGGGCTGTTTTGTTGGTTCACCTGTTGTAAAATTTGTATTTGGTTGCGCTTTATACTCTGAATTTTAGTAATATATAATGCTATGCCAATGAGATATTTGTATTGGAATAGATGTAAGAAACCTGGAGTTTCATTCAAATAGCTTTCAAGAAAAAGCTAAAATGTAAAAAGGTCTGCAAAAAGTCTTGTTACACATGTACTTCTCCCATTCAATTCTGTCTCACCTTGTTCACTTTTATTCTTACTAAATGTTCTCTAGACTATACCTAACATACTGTAGCCTATGTATTATAGCTCTGGGCATCACTATTTAAAGTAGCCTGCTCCTTTATATTTTTATTATACATAAAATGAAAGATGACATCAAATGAAAGATGACATAACGATATAAAGAATATTTATTATATTAATAATAAATTTTAAACTGTTCGTTATATTTTAAATTCCTTTTGTTGATGCAGGAGAGAGAAAATAATAATGCAAAGTATTCAGCTTTAAAGCTCTGCTTTGGTTTTATTTACAATAAAATAAAATACAACCTACAATAATAAATAAACTAAAAAAAAAAAAACCCCATGGAGGGTCAATCGTAAAGGAGCTGGCTCCCGTCAAGTTGAAGATGTGGCAA
Organism: Euperipatoides rowelli; assembly: GCA_003024985.2. Classification (NCBI taxonomy): domain Eukaryota; kingdom Metazoa; phylum Onychophora; class Udeonychophora; order Euonychophora; family Peripatopsidae; genus Euperipatoides; species Euperipatoides rowelli. Next base: position 15,573 of record PXIH01S0012897.1, on the reverse strand, counting down.
GAGCCAATTCCCTAGACAAAGACAATTGAGTATTACAAAATAATAGCCTTTATGGAAAAAACGAATCACACATTCAAATTATACAGTATATAATTTAGCTGATTAGCATTAGCCGTGCATTCAGGAAAGTAGAATCGTTTATGACGCGTCCAGTGTCGGCTTGGCTGCCCTTTGGGCCCCCGGCTGAGAATGGTCAAGGGCCCTTGACCCCAGAGCCGTAGCCAGCCTTTTTTAAAATTTGATAAGCTTTTTTTTTTTTTTTAGTTGTAGGCTCATTTTTTTTCCATTTACCATCCCTATATAGTTCCCTGGTTTACCTTTACCGAGCCTATGGGTCCCCCATCCTATCATTCTGGTCATAACTATGTAGTTTATGTATTTTGTTCAAACATGGGAGGGGAGTGTGGGGGCACTGGGACTATAGACCCATCTACCTCTTCAATGTGAGGGTCCTGCTTTCATGATAACTTTTATTTTTTGTTAATTACCTAAATAAAATAAAAATTTCAAAGGGCCCCCTGACCCCGCGGCAACCGCTGGCCAGCCGGTCGGACCTGGGCGACACTGGACACGTCTACTACTTAAAGTAAGCATGTCATAAACTAAACATAAAACATTCTGAATGCATGAACTAATGCATACAAATAATAAACACTTTATTCAGCTCGTCTTAACATAATGCTAAATATTCCTAGTATGCACAAATCTAAACTAGGATATTCAGTATATCCTTGTTCCTTTCTCTTTCTCCTTTTTTTTGTGTTAATTCTCGGCTATAACCAATACTACTACTTGAGATGAAGCCATAGTATTTAGCAACAATCCCTCTCCTTTTTATAATTAATAGGACTATCTGTGCGGTGTAAGTTAAGACTTTTGCTATTAGTGATATGGCTGGTTAAGGTCAGGGTTCACAGCATCAGTAATATGATTATCGGGATTGGGGCCAGGTGAAAGCTTTGTTCCCTGTTCTGGATGGAGCCTGCATTTCACTTACTGGAGCGGTATCACTCTTTTCTGCCAGTGGGTGATACAGTACTCGGGCTACCCAACGCTCCCTTCCTTTTTTTGCCATTTCGTTAGTACATTATCTCTATGTATATAATCTATCCATTCTTAGCAGAAAACAATAGAGGAATAGTATAGCATAAGCCTCTCTGCATGCGCTATTTTACAGGGTCCTCTATTTCCCCATTCAATTCATCCCCTATGTATAATTTACATTGGATACCTTCTTCAGGACATTAAAGGTACCATCAAAATGGTATTTAAAGCCCAACTTTCTAGTCTTTCCTTCCCAGAACCACCTGTATAAGACCAAACCACCAACTGTGAAATTTAAGATGTACTGTTGCCATTTTCCCTAGTGTTCAACCTGTTTCTCACCAAAGCTTCATATTCACCTGGTAAAACTTGGATTAATTCAAGGCGAGCTCAAATGTCTTCCACAAAATGCTCTGGCCTTTTGGGGTTAAGCTGGTTAATGTCTGATCTTTCTCTATGAGGGTAATCCTGATTACTCCAGAAATTTAAGGCAATGGGAGAGGTATTCAGACCAGAGTAAATAGTGTTATGTGTAAATTGCACAAGGTTTAGCTTACCTCGCCAACATTTGCTGAAGTTGAGGCATAAATGTATCAGTTTCTGCTTGACTTCTTTATGCTCCACTATGGCACACTTGAGTAAATATTTTGCTATGAAAAATTATTTCCCCAATCCATGAGGATTGTTTTTGGTAGCCCCATAATACTTTTTTAGTGCCAGAATTACATCCTCCATTATTGTTTTCAGGAGGCAGACCACCAGCTATCTACTAAAAATGTCGGTAATAGTGAGAATGTATTTTTCTCCTGATTCAGCAGCTAGTAGTGGCCCAATAAGGTATATGGCTAGTTTTCCCTTGGAACTCTCGATTTTCGGAAGTCCATTATAATGGGTTTCTTTCTAGACACAGCTTCGCTGACATCTATCACAGCACTCAATATATTTTTAACATCAACATGTATTGGATTGCAAAAAAAAGTGTCCAATGTTTCTCTTGCATGTATTTATATAAATGGAGTGAATCAACCACTTTGAATTATGTGCTGAAACTATTACTTTGCTTCAGAGGGCCACTGGGACATATAAGGCATTTACAGAAACCATTCTGTTAAAGGTCAACAAAATCCGGCCCTTAGCATAAAGACCGATATTATATTCACACATTCGAATACCATTCTCCCATGCAGTACTTTCTCTGGCATAGTTGTCAATGTATATCCTGATCATCTCAGGGTCACAAGATTGCACTCGAAGTAACTTCTCATGCACTGCCAGAGAAGTAGACGGTTTGGGTCCTAATGGCCATAATTTGGGTTTTATCACCTCATCAGATGGAGTAGACTATAAGACATGTCAACAATGTTGTTCTCCTTTTCCTCAAGGCTGCAGCCAGGGAGAGGGATAACTTCTTGTTCCCTAGGCATGGGAATCTACACATATGGGTTGTCTGGTGTGCCCAGCATGTCCGATTCATTCCCAGCCTGGTATGGATCTCCTCAGTTCACAGCACTGGGAGAACTTTGGATATCATTTGGTTTTAACTCCTGATGATTATTCTCTTCGGAATTGTTTTCACCATTTCAGTTTTGAATCTCAAATATAAGCTTATGATTATCTACACCTTCTTGAGCATGGAGTAGGTTACTGTCCCAGTCTCACATCTGCCTTGTCTGTAAAGTAAGCCTTTGCCCTGTAAGAATTCCTAACTGCCCGTTTTTTTTATTTACAGGGAAGAATATTCTCTCCCATCCTGGGCTTTGACATTGGAGTCAAATGACATTACTTCCGCTCTCTGCCAGGACCCGTGCTCTTACATGTGGTTGAGGTAGACAATGAGTTATCAGTTGATCTCCAACTGGGACTCGGGCTTATGTCATGTCTAAACTTTCTAGTAGTCTGTCTCTTTCTTCCGGGTAGCATATTAAGTTTTCCAAAATTGTTTGATAGTGATGAGGCAGAGCCCTCACCTGAATGGTTAACTTCCGTTAAGTAGATTATGGATTTAGGCCCCCATATATTCTTGAGGCAATGTTCAATTTTACTAACCAATTCTAAAGCTTCATCCAAGTTAGTTGGAGTGAGATCATGTGCTCCCCTATTTGTCTCAGTAGGCCATCTATAAAAATAGACAATACTTTATCCAATCCTACTACTCTCGGGCATATGTTGAGACATTAATTACATTTGTCTCAAAAGTATATTAACCACTGTGATGTAACAAAAAAACAAACAGCATAAAAGATAAAAGAATGGTTTTATATAATATACCATTAATAAAGGTACAAACACACAACCTAACTGGTTAATGTTTACTGTTTATAGGAGCTCTGCTCAGCAATGTGCTTTAATATGCCATGATGGCCGCAGTGTCAAATACAAATACGTCGGACAACTACAGACCATAGTCCAACGAGGTTGTCCCTTGTCCTAATCTAATTTTTTTTTTTTAAATATATATATATA
>PXIH01S0012882.1:13871-24535 GCA_003024985.2 Euperipatoides rowelli | reverse complement strand
ATATAAAATCCATAAAATTTTGAGACAATTCTTGGGATTGAAGTCAATTTTAAGAAAGAAAAAAAAAAAAACCTCTGGGAGGCTTTTATACGTTAGCTTATTAACTTTACGTGATAATGAGAACAAATTTATTATTATTTCCAAAGTTTTTAATAATATTTTTTAAACATTCGTAGAGATTATATTTTTTAATGCAAATAAAAACTGTTAATGGCTTGTGTTTATTTTGAGCTGCCATTATAAAAACCACTGAATGTAAATAAAAAAAACTAGGCTTTGAATCATTGATCTACATAGTAGCCTACATTTACTACATTCTAGCAGGCATAACAAATTCCCATTTTACCGCGTTTTTAACATCTGCGCATCTATTTCAATCATATATGCCAAATGGCCGGAAGTAGCCTCAAATTATCGAAATCAACCAAAAAAGGATTATTTCACCTCTAGATTATCCTAGTGTTGAGGCATGGTGTGTTTAATACGTAGTTGAAGTTAGGGTTCAGGATAAGGTTAGGACTGTAGATTTAAAAATAATGCTATTAATACGGTAAATGGGACTTAGTGTCACCCGTTTTTAGGCGTTCGTAACGGCTCGTCTTGTCTGACAACTATACGACTATTACTGGAAACCACACAATATTTATCAGGCAAAATTATAGACGCGACATCAGTAGCGGATTTATATTTTGCTACATATTGGCCATAAAAGTCGAATTTTGATGTATTTATGGACCGAATATAAAAAATTGATTAATTAAACAAGCATTTTTATACAAAAATACACATAAATCAATGAATCTTGAAATAGGCATTGATAAACCTCTTTAACTTTCAAATCACTCTTCTAACATCAGGAAATTTTCTGTATTAAAAAGAAGAGCTCAAGATAGAAATCTTTGGTGATCCATGAACGTGAATCTTCACCCCGGAGAACGCACCCAATCATGATGAGTTTGGATTATATCATTCTCAACCATTCATTTATCTGTATTACAAGTATTAATGAAATCAGATTAAAGGAGTAGCAAACATTAGGATATTTTCATTATTGTTAAAAATTCACAAGATTATTTTTACTTTTTAAAATTAAGGACAATATTTACAAATCTGCTCAAACTTTCTGTTTATCAACTCTGTTAACAAAATAAAGTCAAGCTTCTATTCACCAATCATTTATTTAATTGACGATTAATCAACTCCGCTTAACATTATAAAGAACAAGCCAAGAACAAATCAGAACCAATCATCAACTTAGCTTAATATTATAAACTAACATATATTCATGAACCATTATCCCTTAACAATTCTTCAACTCAGCTTAACATAAACCACACACCTATATTCATTAACCCTTCATTAATACCAATACCGTCCATAGTCAACTGGATCACATCATTCCTATAGGGCAGAGTGCTATGGGTCAAATGGTATGACCAAAGTAAAATTCTCCAGTTCTCATGCTCCAATAGAGTTCCTCAAGTGTTGATCTTAGGAAGGTTTAATGCTTGCCATTATGGTGAATTATCTCATATTACCCAGAATTCATTGCTGAACAAATTTCTATAAAAAAATTGACACCATCTTGGATTTTGGCCATCATCAGGTATTTTTCAAAAATACCCAAAATACATTGCAAATGATCCCCACTGCATTCTGGGTAATATTCCTGAACATTTCAATAGTTTGCCAAACGCAAACTTTAGAAATTACATTAAATTAATGAATACACAAATGTGATGACAGCATCTGAAAACTTCGGAAATTTCTGGAAATGTTGGGAAATGTCTGGGAATTTCCATGATGACATAACAAACTCATTAAATATGCAAATTATATGCAACTGAGTCACACATTCACATAAATGGTCAAATATTCCAGAATATTTCCGAATATGTTGTCATGAGGTATACAAATCTATTTGCAATGCTTATGGATAAAAGCATTGTTGGGTGATATCATAGCCTCAATGCATTGTGAGTAAAAGCATTGTTGCCCCAATGTATTGAGTGGTAGAATCTGAATGGTTGGTAAGCGAGAAACCCCCTTTTATACCTACTCAGGTTACAAACAAATAAATAGTGACAACATAAATCTAAGAGAGTTAAAAATAAAAATTTAAAAATCACATTATTTTAAACGTTTGAAATAATTGAAATGTGATTTTTTATTGGAAAAATATTTCACAAAAGTCTAATATTTATATTTCTCTCACGCTTTGTGCTTCCACATACAAGAAACGACAGCATGCCACACCGCAAAGGATACAACTATTGTCTCATTCAATTTACAATGACATGGGCTAATTCAGCTTTTCAATTTTTACTTAATTTATTCATAGACTTTGAAAAAAAAAATGACAATATTTTTTTTTTTTCAAAATTAATTAGATTCAATTCATTTCATAAATAAAATTAAAATGTTAATGCTTGTATTTTTTTCCTTCTCTTTCAAATTCTCTATTTTTAAGAATTGACTGGATTCATTATATTTAAATAAACGAATAGACGTGTAGACATATTTTAATCGTATTAACTGAAGCAAACAGTAAGAGATTTTTTTAAAAAAAAGACTATACTTAATGAGCCAGCAGTGTTTTTGTTAGTTTAACGGTGAGAATTTTCTTTAAAAAAAAAAAAAAAGAAAAGAAAAGAAAATTTAAATATAAACCTTTTATAAAAAAAAACTATGCACCTTTTGAATATAAATGTTAAAACTCATAAATACATAATCTGAAAACATAGTTACTGAATAAATAAGATTTTATAATTTTATTGCATTACTTAATAATTTAGCACTAGAATTTGCTATTGGAAATAAAAAAAATAAAAGAGAAAACCAATATAATTTTACTATGATAATAAAAAAATGTCTGCAGTAATGAATTGATTAACATTCCTTTTAATAAATTCAAGTCTTTTAATCATTGTAAAAATGACCTTTGCAAAGGTCATTATACAGTATATAGCCTATATAATATCTAGGGGGAGTCTAGGCTGTCATATGATGCTGATCCTATGTACGCATAATTGTCAAACTCTTTCCAGTGAATGTCATCCAATGATTCTCTTCTTGGTCTTTCTCTTCTTCTTCCCTTTCTATCATTTCCTCAAGTGCTGTTACTAGTCTAATTCCTGCAGATCCTCTATGAACATGGTTGGCATATTTCCATTTCTTCTTCCTTACTTCATCCAAAAGCCAATAACCNCCTCCCCATCTTTTCCACACTACTTCATTATTTTCTAATCAAATCTGTCCATTTCATTTTCAACATTCTTCTTGTACACCAGATATCAAGAACATTAATCTTCTTTTCCAAGTCTTTGGTTAAAGTCCAAGTCTCACATCCATACGAACCAAACATAGCATTTTAACATCTTCAATTTTAAATCTTTCTTAGAAGTTCGTTTGTTTCCAAAATGCAAATTTTGCCATTCCTATCCTTGTTCAGACTTCTTTTGTGATTCTTCCACCTTCCCTTACCAAACTGCCCAAATATCTAAATTCCTTCACTAGTTCTACTATTTTTCCTTCAATTTTTATTTTGCATATAATGTTTCCTTTGATACCAATCACCGGTTTTTGTCTTTCTTATGTTGATTTTCAAACTGTTTTGTGCTCCTATTATATTAGCAAGGGTCTTTCCAGGTCTGCCTTACTTGCTGTGGGAATGGCAATGTCATACCATATTCTATTGAAGTTCTTTCCTCCTATTCTTATTCTGTCAATGTCATTTAGTGCTACATCAATAATTTCTTCACTCTACATGTTGAAAAATGAAAAAGACCATAATCATCCTTACTTTGCACCACAGTTTACTTCAAACCAACCAATGAAATTATTATTTTATTCTAAATGCTGCTGTTTGTCTTTTGTACAGGTTGCTTATAATTGTTTGGTCCTTTCCACCAATTCCTATCTTCTTCAATATACTTACCAAGCTCTTATGATCAACTCCGTCAAAAGCTTTCACAAAATCCATAAATCCTAAGCACAATGTTTGATGATACTTTAATCTTTTTTATGCGATGGTGTTCAATGATGAGATGAATGGGGTTTAATCTTAAACTTCAATTAATGTCAATCTTTTTTTTTTCAGAATTCTATCTCCTATTTTACATAATTACTATATGAAGCAAAATCAAGTTATCAGAGTTGATTTCATTAAAGACCTTGGAATAATATACAACTATGTATTCAATTTTAATGATCATATTAATCGAGCTGCTATTAATGATTTAAAATCCTTGTTTTTTTTGTTAATNGATTATCTGTAAATTTATTTATCATTTTATACAATTGTTAATCTAAAACTTGAATTATGATCAATAATTTCGAATGGGATTGCTACATGTTATACCCATCATTTTTCAAATTTCTGGGATATAAAAATAACACTAGCTATGATTTTATTATATTTACTTTTATGTTCTTTGTTTTAACTTCAGAAAATTCAAGCAGAGAAGAAATGTCTCCGATTTGTTAATTTTTTATAAAGTTCTCCATGGATCCAAATCAACTTCTTCATTCTATGTATTTAAATGATACACATTTATCTTGGTGTCAAATTAATATACTTGCAATTCTTTTTTTTTTCTGATATGAATTATAATCATAACACCCTTTAACTCTAGTGTTAAGCTGTATGCTACATTTGGAATTTCATCTATTTGTTGAATTTTGTGAATATAAATGCCAATGCATTATACTGTGATTTCGGAATTGTGAATTCTGCCATTATTATTTTATTTTCTCCATTGTAAATATAATTGTGAATATTTGTAAATAACTGTAGATAGTTCACCAAATTTGTATCGTATCGTATCTGTCAGAAATACTGCCGCCCCGCGAGGGTAACCAATTCCCGGTATTACGGGCTATACAGTATATCAACCAGGTTATAGCCATCACACTATGGCTCACACCTGACCACACAGAGCCTGTGCAGAACAACATATGACAAAACAACACAACATATAACTAGCCAAGTAAACAAATAAACATTTAATTGATAGCTTTGGTTTTTTTTCTTCTCTCGTTCGTGAATGATTTTTTTGCCATTGATTTACGTCGATAAATTAAAATTATGGTCGCTGTAACTACTAAATAGATGTTCCTTAATTTAAGTGTAAAGGTTCACTTCAGTATGATCTTCAAAGTTTAGTGATAAGTTTAGGCAAAAGCCATTAAGGCTTTTGTCTAGGACCTCATGATTTTAGGGGCTACATTCTTTTAGGACCCTTAAGCAGCCCCATACACACAAGACTTATCTAGAGACTAAAATAAATGAGCATTGTTATTGAAAAAAATGAATCACAAAGTATAATATTATTATACAATGGCCATTTTTAACATAAAGTAAATAATCATCTACAGATTGAACTCAATAATTACAAGCAATTATAATATCCAATTAAAATGCCCAATGTTACACTGTCTCTTTTACATATATACAGAAAGGAATAATATTGTGACATTGGGATTGACTAGGCTATAGAATGTAACAAAAACCAGGGGACCCAAATCTCAGGGTCATATGTGTTAAGAGAATCATTTTTAACATCTTTTGTTTCTTTTCATTTGTAAGGATTTGGAATGAGAAGCCATCCATAGTGTGCAGACTAAAGGTGATAAGATTCATTTACATGCAATGGTTCTTCTGTCTCATTTTGAATAAAATATATGTGTGGCAAATGACAATAAAATAGATGTCAGAACTTGCTGGTAGATGACAACCAGATGTTTTTTAATTTTCGCTAATATTTCAGAAATGCTCGTTGCGTTTTTTCACTGCTGCCATTTTTTCTTTCTGCCATTTTTTCTTATCCGTTTTGATATTATTTTTAAAATCGGTGCTTATATACTACTACTACCTTGACATAAAAGGGTCCTCAGAAGTTTCCACTTGCCTAGGGCCTCACAACAACCTAACCACCAATAATAGCACGATCTCTGTAAATATTACACTTTTTAAAAGTGTAAAATGCATCACAATTAATTTTTTTTTTAACTTTTCAATTCACAAAAAATTTGGAAGCTGCTGGACTGCAGAGATATTAAAAAAATGCAGGTTCAAACAATTTTTTATTGAATGACAAGCAAAAATAAAAAGTATTGAAATTCTACATAATTGTTAAGATAAGTCAAACATATTAAAAAATGGATAAATAAAATTGAGAAAAAAAAATACAAAAATTAAAAGTAGACATTTTCTTATTAAAATTAATGTGATAGTCGTTGCGACAATCTTGGAAATATGTTATCACAGTGATTTTCAATTTTATGCGGTGTAGGCAGCGCAAATCACAACACATGTTCAAATCATGAGCAAGTTTATTTATTAATATTTTGATTATTCTTTTGTAAAATAAGAAAAAAAAATCCTAAGGTGGTCATTCACCCCCCCCCCCAAGTAGGTCTCACAAGCCATGGGATCCATATGTTTAATTCATCAAATTTTCTTAGTTATTTAAAAAAGTGTTAAAATCTAAGTTTATAAATATTAGAGAAAAATGAACATGTCATCTATTACATCATCTTAAATAGAAATCAAAGCAAATACCATATGCCTGCTTTGATTTATGTTTAAGATGATATCTATTACATCATCTTAAATAGAAATCAAAGCAAACACCAGATGTCTGCTTTGATTTGTGTTTAAGATGATGTCATCTATTACATCATCTTAAATAGAAATCAAAGCAAACACCAGATGTCTGCTTTGATTTGTGTTTAAGATGATGTCATAGATGATGTCATCATTCCTCTCTAGCATTGTATAAAACTTAGATTTCCACACCTTTATAAATGAAGTAACAAAATTTGGCAAAATAAAACTAAATTAACAAAGTTGAAAATCGCATAGATAAATGTGATTTAATGTGATTTGGTCATTAAATATCAATATCAATAGATAAACCTATGACTTATTTTGATCATTTTTCTAAACAAGTAAATCAAATTAATTTATCTCTAAACCTATCTAAATGTTATGCACTTGTTTTCATAACCTTCATAGAAATAGAGTTATTCCTGAGACCAAAATTAACAATGTTTCTATAATGAACGTAGACAAAGTAAAAATTTTGGGATTATTGTTTCATGATAATCTTTCTTGTGATACCAAAGTTGAATCTATGTTGGAAAAAGCCAACCAAAGATTATTCATTATTTACAAACTGAAAAAATTAAATGCCAATATTTTTTTTTTTTTTTTTTTGAAAATTGCTTTGTTAGAGCATCGTGCCCCTATCTGGTCCCATTCTTTGACTTTAAAGCAAATCTAAAGTTATTGAGTCTTTTCAGAAAAGGGTGGTAAAGTTATTTATGGGAATCCAAAATAATAATAATAATAATAATAGTGCTTTACTTCTTAACCTTCGAGCGGTCTGATACAAAATTTTAACATGTGCGGTCGCGTGTCATAAGTTTTACGACTCATAGAATCTTATGTATAAAAATTTCTAAATATGTGTAATAATGAAATTATTACACATTTATGCTCTATTTATTGTCAGGAATTTTATTATATAAAGAAAAGAAAATTCTAACAAACAGATTTTTTTGTGTGATTATATTGTATTTCTAAAAGTTGCATTCATTATAAGCTTGTATTTACTGTAGGCTATGTTTAAATAATACATTGTTATATATTTCAAAATCTATAACAGATAGAAAAAAACTTAAATAGTATTTTTTGTTCTATTTATTGTCAAGAATTTCAATATATAAAGAAAAAAAATTCCAACAAACAGATTTTATTTTTATGATTATTTTACTAAATGTCGGACATTCATTATGCTACACTTGTATTTACAGTATGTCCAGATAATAGCTTGTTAAATATTTCAAAATCTATAACAGATAGAAAAAACTTAAATAGTATGTTTTGTTCTATTTTTTATCAGGAATTTTATTATATAAATAAAAAAAATCCAACAAACATATTTTTTTATGAGTTACGCCAAATTTGTTTCTAAATGTCAGCTATAAAAAAAAAAAAAGCCAATTTATCTTACATTTTCCATTATAATTTCTCTGTCTATTGGAGATAGAATTTTTTGTTTTGATTTCTGAAATCTGCANTAAATTNTGATTTTAAAAATATATAAGTTTATTCCTAAATGTTTTATAATATTTGTATTACGCTACCTGAAAGTCAATATTATTACATCAGCAGTCGCGTGTCGTAAAATTTATGTCTGGACATCGTTTTACATATAATTCTAAAAAATAACTATAAAATGGGCAATGTGCATGGTAAAAACCTACCAATATTGTAATGGAGAGTTAGATTTAGGAATAGAAGGCAGAGATAAACCCACAAGACCATACACATACACATTTTATAAAAAATTGAATTTGTCGTAAAATTTACGACATCGCAACCGCTCGTAGGTTAATTTAAAGTCATTCAGTAATAGAAGTTGGCTCATGATTATAAAGGGTTTATAATTAATGATTTCTTTCAAGAATTCACTACTTTAGTTGACAATTACCCAACAAACTGTTTCAGGAAGGGTCACTATAAATTCAAATAAGTATATCATTCCTTTGAGATTTGATAAATCTCCCATAATCAATTCAATCAGACTAATTAATTCTTTTGGATTAAACTTTACAATATCACATCCTTTGTTTCTAATCATTATAGATCAGTGTTTTCCAAGATGGGTCTGTGACACACTGTGTGTCACACATCAGTTGAAAAAGTGTCACTTCCCAAAGCATCATAATAATATTTTCTAAAATCAAAGTTTTAATATTTTTAAATAACAAAGTAAACATACCTACAATATAAAGAGCTGCAAATGACTATTTTCAGGGCATAGAGTTACCTTGAAATCAAATGAGTAAATATATTAAGAACTTTAAGAATAAAAAAGAATATTCTCAACTCTACTGGGTGTCACAATTTTTTTTTCATTTCGTCAGGACGTCACAACATCGTCAGGGTGTCGCAATAGAAAAAANTAATAAGGCCACGTCTTCTGTCACTGCAGTGGATCTAGAAAAAGGTACATTTTTTTTCTCCTGCCACTTTACTATATCATGAAAAAAATATTTATGTCCAAATATTAATAACATGATATACCCCTGTGCAAATATTAATAACAAATATAATTGAATGGATTTTCATGCTCCTCTTCCAAGCATTCATAGGTTTATTTTACCAAAATAGACTCTATTTTTTTTCTTTAAGTATGAAAATAAGTTAGTACAGGCCTAAAATATATCAATAGGATATAAATTCTAATTAAGAACTTTCAAATCCGTTAGTTTTATCTTGGAAATTAATTATTATAGCACATAAAATGTACGAAACAGAGTTTTACTGTGGCAGATATTAGGCGACCATCAAGTCAACTTCTTACGGCGAATGTTTGGGTGTAAATTATGCATATGCAACTATTATTACTGTGGCAGGAGACACACTGTGACAGGAGACACACTGTGGCAGGAGACACACTGTGGCAGGAGACACNCAGGAGACACACTGTGGCAGGAGACACACTGTGGCAGGAGACACTTCCTAATAAAATAATACATTTTAAGCTTTTGACATAAATTGTTAGGATAATCTATATTGTCTGAGCAGAGGCGATTTCCAAAAGTAGCCTTCTCCACTTTTTTCAGAAACTGAGTTAGCTATTGTGCATGATTCATTGAGACCATCTTTATAGAATATGAATAAAAAATACTCAAAATAATTGATGTTTTACAACTTAAATTTGATGGTAAAGTAATGGTTATTTCCAAAACTAGCCTTCTCTGCAACAGATTTTCAATCAAAATGATTCTTCTCCATTTAATTGTTCACCCCATAGTTATTTTATTTTAATAAGCATTAAAAATGTTAAATACAAAAAAATAAATAAATAAATAAATAAACAAACCTACAATTTTTTCTTAAAAAATGATCCATATCAAAAGTTATTTCCAAAACTAGCCTTCTCCAAACTTTAAATGTAAATAAAAATTAAACTAAAAATTTTTCATGAGCCAAATTTTTCCCAAAAATTGTTGAATTTTTTTTTTGTATTTGTATTTTTTTTAAAAAAAATTGAACTTCTAAATTATTAAGGAAGAAATTTCTCAACGGCTTTTTTTCGTTTTTCTCAAAATAATAAAAGGCGGAGAAGGATAGTTATGAAAATCAACTCCTTTGGATTTATTTATTTTCAGTACCAGAACTTTCTCGATCATTCATTGAGACATTATATATGAAATGATCACATTATTTATAGTAAACAAATAATAAATATAATAATAAATACAATAACAATATCAATAACAACAACAAGAATAAGAAGAAGAATAAGAAGAATAAGAATAAGAATAATAATAAGAATAAGAATAAGTATGAGGATGAGGACGACGATGATGACCACGACGACGACGACCACGACCACGACGACCATGACCACGACGACCACGATGACCACCACGACGACCACGATGACCACCACGACGACGACGACCACGACGACGATGACCATAACGACAACGACCACCACGACGACGACCACCACGACGACGACCACCACGACGATGACGACGACCACCACCACGAGGACTACGACGACCACCACGACGACGACCACCACCACGACGACGACGATGACCACAACGACGATGACCACCACGACGACGACCACCACCAC
>PXIH01S0012871.1:0-20286 GCA_003024985.2 Euperipatoides rowelli | reverse complement strand
ATGTAACATATCAAAACTAATTTAGTGCAGTCAGCACATAGTTTGTAATTGGGTTCTACCCGTTTACTATGTAATAAATAATAATAATAATAATATCAGCTCCCACCATTTGAAAAGGAAACTCAGGTATTATTGACTGTATCCAGTGGCTCTCTAACATTTGGGGGGTTGAAATCTTTCACAAATTTTACTTAGTTACAACCTTTTCTATATCTCTGGACATGCCCATCCAGTACATGACCTATTTAGCCCTTTTTTTTACATTTAGTAAGTCCCATGTGATTCTCATGAATCAATAGTAACATTAAAAAATTTATTATACTAATTTACTTTTCTGTTTGGAAAGCTAGATGCTTGGTTCTTTATCAGGGTTTGTTGAAGACACAGTTTTCTTGGAAAGTATTAACGTTTATACATGATGAATATAAAAAGGAGTTGTTTTTATATAGTGAGGAAGTAATGGACAGGTATTGGGACAAGAGCATTGTGTTCTAATGCCTGGGATTAGTTATGACATATAGTGGGATTGGAAAGAAAAACTAATGTATTATTTAGTTTGTATTTAAACCATGTAAATTTTGAATTGGGTTTCCTTCTTTAATAATGTGTCATTGTATTAGAAAGAATTATATTGTGAGGCATTACTAAACCCTGTATATATTTTATATGTTCTTAATAAAATATAAAAAAAAATATTGTGTAATTGTTTAGGGATCAAAATGTGTGTGTTTTTTTTTTTTAAATTGTTTTATGCATTCTTTATTATTATTTTCTTTTTTTTAAACTACAGTTTAATACTAACTATTGTGGGCAGTAATATTAATTGTGTATCATTTGTTATGGTATGAAAACATTTATATAATTATTTGTTAATTTATCATCAGTAACTTGATAAAACAATTCTATTTTTTTTAAATTAGGTAATCAAAGTGGAAAGACAAATGATGCGACCTCTTTATGATCGTTATCGTAACTTGAAAAAACTCCTAATCAGATCTTAGTAGTAAAAAAGACAAAAAAAAATATTTGAAGATTTCTAGTCATATGAAAGAATAGTATATGAAAACAAAAACAACAGCAAATCACTAAGATGTTTGACTTCATATAAAACTGCCCTTGGATATTGATGCTACGGAAAAGTATGAAATGTGTTAAACATGTTTATTTTGTTGCCTAGCAACAAGTCTTATTGCCAGTTGTCTGGGAACTATTGTAGATATAATCTGACAATTCAAAAGTGCTGGTCACTTTATTACTTATCCCACTGGATTTTTCTAGATCATACTTGGATTCCTTGTTTCATATTAAGAAGACACCTATTCAGAATAGAAATTTCAAGATTCCAAAGTGCAAATGAAAAATGTCTATAAAAGTGGATGGACAGCGGTCACAGTAACATTATTTAATGTTTTAGTTTTTTTAATAAAACATTTTCAGTAAAATGTACTCTACTACCTAAAAATTAAATTTTCATCAATAAACAGACATACCTCAGTTTTGTAAAACTAATAACCATTTGTATGAATCTGTGGCTGGCCAAGTGGTAGCAGGCTGGATTCAAGACTCCAAAGTCATGAGTTCCAATCAGCCATTACTGGCAAACTAACACAAGAAGTAAGGTAAGCCAAAATTATATTAATGTTCTTTAAGTGGAGATAAACTTACCTGTTAAAGAGAAGAAAATCATTGTATTATTTTCAGTTTAAATATTGACCTGTACTCTTGAGTTATGTTTAGGCTATTTTAGGATTGAGCTTCTCAAAACTATGTTTGAATTTTTCCAAATTTTATAACGGACAATTTTCTCTTGTTAAATTTATTATTCCATCTTCTATGAATATGGACAATAAATTAATTCCAGTCGATGTTCAACATTAAATTGTACAAAGTTGAGTCACATTATATCAATTTTAGAGAATGTAAGGCCATTGTGATTTTTTTTCCATCTTAAATTTTGAAATGTTTTTAGAATTGAGGAGAGGAGGGGGATTTAGTTTCACAGCCTACAAGAGGTGTTTTGTTTCAAAGAAATTCTCTATTGAGTAGGCAATGTCATTACTGTTTTGTTTCAAGGAAATTCTTCATTGATAGATAATGTCATTACAGTAGAAAGTAAAAAATACGAACAGTTTGGAAATCAAAGGCCAAATTTAGTTTAGCATGAAAATATTAATATGGGTAAGGTTATAGAATCACTATGATTGTCCATCCAAATATTTACCACTCAGTCATATGACGGACATATTAAATGTGAAAAAAATTATCTTGGGGTAATAAAAATAAATTATTTAATATGTTGTTCTTGTTCAGAATCTTTTTTTTTTAATATTAGTTTCCTCTCCCAGAGAGGAAATTAATACATCTTTCATGAAAAAATCATTTAACTCTTGAACACGTTTAATCTGGGGAATGAAGATTCCCAGGATCAAACCGGTGACTGTTCATAATTTATTTTAATGAAAAGTAATACAATTTTTTTATTGTATTAAAATGCACATTTGATGCAAAATGGTTGTTATTTATAAATATAAATTAATCAAAATCTTAAAATACTACAATTCCAATTAGTTTGACTTTTTGACTTTCTACTGCTTTCTTATAAGTAATTTAAATATTCAGAATTCATCATTTTATAAATTTTTAATATAATTTTACTACTTTACTAGATAAAATGATGAATGCTAGTTGGCACTCTATATATATACATGTATATCTGTTTATATTTATCAAGTGTAGGTAAGATATTTATGGCAATTATAGTCTTTTAAAAAGATTTTTTTTTTATCTACAGTACTGTAATTCATTTATTTATATATTATAATTTTGAAATAAATATTTTTTTAAAAAATCTATATCTCNGGGTTCATTTTAAACCAAGCAGGTTGCATTTTATTTTAAATCCTAAAGATTTCTGGTGAACAGAAATCTTAGAATTTATTGGTTTATAATTTATTTATTTTTACTTTTTCCTGTTAATAATTAACCAATGAGAAATGCTGTTCCGACTGTCTCTTGAACACAATTAACTAATGAAAAATGGGCTAATACTGTCTCCTGAATACTATTAGCCAATGAGAAATGCTGCTTTTATTTTCATCTGAATCAATCGGCCAATGTTTTACACTTCCAATTTTACCTCATTGATAAGAATTTATAAATTCTTGTACTTAGTAAGAAATATAGCATACAGCAACACAAATATAAATTTTAAGTTATTATTACAGGAAACAAAAACAAACTAGTGTAACACACACACACAAAAAAGAAAAAAAAAGTCAAGACCTGCTGTCTCTTGTAGATTACTGTTCCTCTTGTGGAACAGTAATCCACAAGAGACAGGTCTTAAATAAATTTCCATTTTTAATTTTTTAAATACCCTACCAGAACAATTTATTTAACCACTTTGGGTTTAAAATATTCCATATGTTTATAAATATCATAACGACAGATTTCCATATTCTCTTAGATTTCAGATTGATGCTATATTTATGACTTCATACTATTTTGTCTGTTGAACATAGTAAAATAGTTCTAAAGTGATAGGGAGTTAAAATAGATAATATATTAAGTCTGAAATTATATTTAGAAAAATACAGAATACATTTAGTGAAACCGCTGAATATTCATTCAGGGTGGAGCAGGCTTTTTTTAGTTAAAAAAATTGCGGCCTGATTTCAGTAAAGAATTGTTGGTCATAAATCCATGTATATATAAGTTTAAAGATGGTAAGGGTTAAACATTTTATACTGTTTTTGATTAGACAAAACTTTGACTTAACACATCTATAATGTAGATGGAATAAGAATCAAAGAAAAACCTTTCATCAAAAACAATTTCTAGATCTTTATAAGAAGGTACTATTTTTACAATAAATGTTGGTATTCAAATACAACCACTAATAGTATTTCTAAGCAACAATCTATGGAAGGATGTTAATTAAAAAAAAGGGATTTAAATGACAGTTGTGCACAACGGATGCATTATGCAATTGGGAAAATGATCGCACTTGATAATCAGCCATTTTTAATAGTCACTGATGAAAGGTTCAAATGTTTATTGGGAATAGCTCAGCCACAATATAATCTTCCTAGTAGATGTCAAGGCATGGTGGACGTGCGGTCACAGTCATGGCCAATGCATGCTCAGACTTGTTCACCTGGGACCTAGTTTGCTCCATGAAGAACGCAGTACTTTTTTTTTTTTTCGGACTTAAGTACTCCATGAGATTTTTCTGTACACAAAAAGTTATTAAATACCGTGTTACAATAAATAAAACCCAGGATGCTTAGGTCTTAAAAATGGAATACCGGAGATGGAAATAGCCCCCCCCCCCTTCATCCTTAAGAAGAACCAATGAACCTTTAGAACATAAGCAGTTTATATGAGGAAGAAAGCAATATTGTAAAATTATACATTATATATACTGTGAATAAAAGATTGTTTCCCCCTCATGGGTGAACATATTTTATTTTTGAAAAAAAATCTTCTAGTAGAACTTACTTTTCAAATAAAGTTGTTCCAGATATTTATGAATAATGCAAAAAGTCAATTTTAGAACAAAATGATGTATGGGCGGGGGGAGCAAGTAATTCCCATTATTTTTGACAGGATTTAATCTAGTTTATTATAAATTAGTTAATTTAGGCTATTTTATTTTATTATTACAGTTAATTTAGACTGGGGTTCTAAGTTTAAGTAGAATATTGTTTATTTCTTAATGTTGTAATGTTAGTTAAAACTGCTTTGATTTCTTATAAATTTTCTAATTTTTATAAATTAAAGCTATGTTTTTTTTAATCTATATCTACTAGCAAGTTTGGATTGTTAACTGTTTTTTTTTTTTTTAGATTTGGTTCTATCTTTTAGATGGTTCTATGATCTATCATTGATTTGTGTTTAATACACGTGACATAGTGAAAAAACCCTTGTAATTTACATAAATCACAAAGTTAATTTTATGGCAAATTGTGATGTTGAAAAGCAACATAGCTAGCTTTAAAACAATATTTTTTTCCTCCCACACAAGCCTTTACACAAGCCTTTTAATAAGTCCCGAAGAAGGCCACGTTCTTTCAGCAATAATCAAGAATGAACAAGTGGGAGATTGCTGCTTAGAAGTTCTCATAAAACATTAGAATATATTGCTTTCTATTCAAAATAATTAGTTGATTAAAAAAAATATCACTGGTAGTTTTGTAATTTATTTGTAAAATTTAAGGATTCACTTTTCACTTTTTTTAAACTGAATAACAACCAGCCTTAATTCTCTGAATCTCGTATTAATTCTCTGTACCTCCCTCTCAATTAAACTAGGCCCTGACCTTATATTTCTAGCATTTATTTAAGGAAGAACTACCTCCCCCACCTGTTTAATATTATATTAAACTAATTATTATTATTTTGAATACCATTTAAGATGTTTTATCAGGTAGTAGGCTATTCAGGAAGTTAAGTAATATTCGGACGAATACAGACCTTAAAAGGACGGATACTGAATATTGTGAAACCCAGCTGAATAGACCAAATACTAACCGAATATTCGTTTCACCCGTAATTATAAACCTATTAAACAGTGTATTATTGTAGAAAAAATATATATTAATTTAATAGAGATAATCTAAACCATGTAATAAAAATCTTAATTTATAAACAGTACATATATTACAGAGTAAATGATATCAAATTATTATGATATATATTACAGTACATATTAAACTTGTCATTGTACATTTGTTTTACATATAAAAATCGTGGTAATTATATTAAAATAAAAATTTGTGCATTGTTTTATTTGGCTACAGGGGGTATTTAAACGTTGACCCTAGGCTTAGCATCATATTCAAAACGGATGCTTCAAAAAGAATTTAAATGTCATTTATCCAATTCTATTCATTAACTAATATAGGCCTGCTTTGTTCGGCAGACATTTTTTTAAGGGTGAAATAGACAAGTTTCATTTCTGAGTTCTTCAAATGTTTCTCATGTCTGAATGTACAGTATAATCCTATCTCAGAAGGTGGATAGTAGTGATTAATATCTTGTATATATCATTTTTACCAGAAAATTATTAAACAGCTTGTTAAACCTTAAAGTAACTGTCTCTTTAAAGCACAGAAGGACTAGACATGGGTTATATATAATTACAAAATAGTGTATTGATTTCAGAAATCGAATCACATTCTCATATCAAAATCATCATCATCATCATCATCTGGCTGGTTAGTCGTGGTATTTGAAGGTGAAAAAGAATGTGTTTCATTTCTTGGTGGCAAAATAGGATTTAATTGATCATACAATTTGGGTGGTGGAACAGGAGGTGTGGACATTTCTGGTATTAGTTGACGCTGGTTTTGTAATGGTTGATGTTCTTCGTTTGATAATTTAGCATCAGGCTTTGAATTATTTTCTGGAGAATTATTTAGTTCTAAAGGAGATTTATTTAAAGTTTCATATACATGTTTAGTTGATTTGGCTGAAGTGGAGGGTTCATCAACTTGACCAGGAAGTAGTAATGCTTCAGGGTTAGTTGATTTTGCAAACTCAGAATTCTCATTTGTATCAGAAAAATCAAATCTATCAAGTCCTTTTGCAGTGGAATATAAATTTTTATTCTTAACTTCATCAACAATTTCTACCGTATCAGGATTTTCAGTTGTTGTTGAAGGCTTATTTTCTCGTACTGGTATGTAACTATAGTCGACGTCCATTAAATCTTGAGATTTTGGTGATTCCAGTGCCTCAGAGTTACTTTGCTCAGTGTTTATGTCATCGTACAAATTTGTTGCATTTAATGTGTGATTTTTTTCTTCAAGAGTCGGAGTATTGGAGAAGCTAGTAACCATGTTGACAAGTTGATCATACTGTCCTTCATTATCTACATATAAATTTCCATTAGAAATAATGTTTGTAGTTTCATTATTTGGAGTTACTAGTGGACGATCACTGGTATTGTCTTCAAATTCAGTCGATGTACCTGGATGTAGTGAAGTCGTCAAAGAATGAAATCTGTGAAAGAAATGATAGATATTTTAGTAACAAAAAAGACAAAAGAAAGATGGAAATTTACACTAAGATCTGAATAGAGAAATTATGTAAGAAAAAAAAAATTAATAAAAGGCTTAGGTTTTCTTTTTTTTTAACTAAAATCATGAAGTTATTACTTTTCTATTTTGTGGAGTTTGACAGGACTTGTCACATAAAAGCATGTTGCTCAATTTTTTTTTACATCAATTAGTAACATTTACATTTTAAAATGGCATACATTATTAAAAGAAGTTTGCATACAAAATGAGAAACCTGAAATTTCATTTAGAAATCGACCACAAACATAAAACAATGCTCCGTCAGGGTAGCCGATTGGATAGTGAACGCCACTCGGCGCTGGTTCAAGATGGAAATGGTCTTTTCTCAAGAATCCACTACAAGACATGCAAACCAGACAATCGAGAAATTTTCCCTGATTTGTTGTACACATGTAAAAGTATTAAAAAAGGGAAAATTATGTATTTAAGAAAATAAACCTGTACATACTCTATGTAAATACGCTCAATGTAAATATTGTAATAAATGATTTCGTCTTCAGCCGTCAGGCAAGACATATTTTTTTTTAAAAAAAAAAAACATAAAATATTAAAAAATGTGAAACTTATTATAAATAATGAAAATTATTGAATGACCATGCATATTTAGTTTGTTAGCGTTGGCATAGTAAGCATTATGTAGCTGATTAGAGAAAGTGATTTTAATTAAATTTGGCAGAATTGTTGAGATCGATCCAGAGGGATAGACATGTTTGTGGAGTTGGAAAGTGAAAATGGTTCTCTATCGCTAAAATAAATAAATAAATGAAAATTTTTTAGTGGTAACACATTTGGGAATTGGATACATGAAGATCAGGGAATACCAAATGTGATAACATAAACCCTATCAAAATAATAAAAAATCCCAATGGATTTTTTTTCTTTAAGTTCCTAGCCTCTTAAATTGGCAGTAAGAATAGTCTGAATACATGGCTGAAGCTACAAAGCTTTCAGATGACTAGATGTTAAAATCCAGAATAGTGACTCTTGCTCATAGAAAGCTCCTAGTTATGCCAAATAAATTTAGGTAATCTGCAGGATTACCCTGAAATTGTAACAGTCGTAATAAGTGACAAGTCTAGTTTGTCACATTTATTCACAAGAGTTAAGGGTATAACAAACAACAATAAAATGTATTGTCATATACAAAATCAATATACAAAAATAAAATGTAATTTGACCTGCACAGGTCAAAAAGATAAAAATGTACAGTTTATCATGAATATTAGGATTACTGTAGATTCATGATTTAAAAGAATAAGAGAAACATTCTATTATCGAAATGTAATGAATTATATTTATTCCATTTCCAATATATAATAAATTGTATTACTAAAGCTGAAATACTGTATTCTAAAATACAGTAAAATTATAAAATATCATAATGATTATACTTCGAAGATATTGTCAAAGCAACTGTTAAATTAATAATAGACTGTCCAGACTTGGTGGTTCAGTCAATAGCGATGCTGGCTGCTATCAAGTCAAGGTCATATGCTGGGAATACCACAGGTTCGATTCACAGCTGAGCCGGTTATGGAACGATTTTCTTCCTTGGCCTAGAACATCTTGCTAAGGGTTTTTTACTCAGTACGTTAGCTCTTTAGAATTTGTAGTAGTACTAATTAATGATTTAAATTCTTGAATAATTAATGCATTAACATCTCATAAAAATGAATTTCTCATTGATAACGGGAAATTTATTTTAATAAAAATAATAAACTCTTGTGAGACACTAAGGAGGTACTGATTGAAATCGGAGATACAATGGCTAGTTATAGAATAATAAATAATTGGGTCAAGGTGAGGTGGTCCAGTCAGAAGCATGCAGGACTCGCATGCCCAGACATATAGTCCTTGAAACAGGTTTGATCCCTGGGAGTGCCAATACCACTCAGTTTATTTTCAGGCTAAGAAAGGATCTGGAATTTTGTGTCAGATCTGTGAGCCTTGAACCAAGCTTACAGCATATGCCTAGGCATCTAAGGTAGTCATTCTCATTCCACAGGACAAAATAAACAGCTTTTTGTTAGGCAAAATTTTTATATGCTAATAATAGAGAAATAAATAAAGTTACTCCTTTAATTACGTTTCCTCAGTTCAAAATATTTTATTCAGATTAACAATGTTTAGGAAATAAAACTTCAATTATTGTTTCTTTTTATATTAATGTAATTTTTATTTTTGATCAAAAATAAATAAATAAACTGCATGGCAGCTGCATCAATCTATTAAAGATTTATTGTCAATGTTTAAAGCATTTTTTATGAATGCAAAGTCCACCTTTAAGATATTAAGGAAATACTTTCTTTTTCCTATTATTTTCTACAATTAATATTATCAAAATAAAGAATACATACTGGCCACAAGTGGGCAATCGTAAACAAATCAGCAAGCTGTTTTTAAAAGCAGGAAATAACTTAGCCTAATACAGTTCTTGGCAAATTCCCACGACTCATTAGCAGAAATTCTATTAATTCTTACGATAGAATTTAAAAACAATATCATTTAGATTTTATGTTTAATATTAGTATCTGTAAGATACACATGAGTTATAAGATGAAAGGTTTATTCTGATACTTTTAAACTATAGCCTAATATAGATAGCCAGCATGGTTCCTCCGGCCATCCTAACACACATGACCATTATGTCACATCTATTTTATTATCGCACAATTTAAACTGTAGACTACGCATTATTTTTCTTTTGCATTTTTGTTTTTTGAGTACTGAATTAAACGTTTGGGTTTCAACTTTAAATAAATTAAAATGTATTTTACTTGTGATGTTTTCAAAAATAGGACATTTTGCTTTTTGGTCAAGTCTTTAGGAGACAGACATTTTATTAAAAAAATGGTACTGTCCTAGGTAATTCAGGACGGATGGGATCCCCTATATAGGCCTACCACATATAAAACAAAACAAAAGGCTTACCAAAGTTACCATTACTTACCAAAGTTTAAACTCTACAATTTTAGTAAAAACATTTAAATGTTTTTACTAAAATTGTCAAAATTTTTTTGATAATTTTCAATCATTTTATATTTCATTAGATTAAATTATGGAAAATGAAACACTATCAAAACTCATTCATGATCCAGAAAATATGAATGAGTTACTGTATAGCCTATTCCTTGTTTTTTAGACAAATTGCATATTTCACTTTCATTCCTATAGAATATGAATGATCCACATGAATGCAGTCTTTCTGAAAACTGCAAAATAATATATTTAAAATTTGCTTTTACAGTTTATTATCATAAAGCATAAATTACATCTCTGCTTTTCTGCATTATAATTGCTTTTAATTGAATAAGGCTGTAAATTTCCATACAATTTCTATTAGTTTCTATTTTTGTTATTTGTAGCATTATCCAGCTGGCTGCTGTATGTGTTTAGTTTTTTTGTTGTGAAAAAAGAAAAAAAAAATCCTGAAATGCTTATTTCTCTCTAACTCTAAACAACTATTAGGAAGTTCGGTTTTCCTTTTCAGCCTTCAATTTTTATCATCAAGGATCATTTTGATGTATAGATGACAACCTATTTTTTTTCAGCCAATAGTGATATGTTTGCCTAGATACTCATTGTGAAATTTATTTGTGATTAAAAATTAGTGATGAATGGGGCATGTTTCCTCCAGCAAATAAATAAATAAAAATCCTTGCTAAAGTAATGTTTAGCTTTGTCAAAGTTATTTACTAAACGAACAAATGATATATATATATATATTTTAAAATTAATTTTAAAAATGATTTAGTCTACACATAGTAGGATAGTAAAAGAACAAATTTATAATAATCTTATGAATAAAATGCTATGTGCTCATTTAATACAAGTGAGCATGGATAGAGAGAATATATAATGGTCTCAATCATCAAATGTTCTTTCTCAATTAGGAAACATTCTTATAAGATATTTAAAACATACTATACATTCTTTCATTACCTATTTTTCTGTTTCTTCCATAAAATTATAAATATAATTGTCCCCAGCAATAGCAAAGTAATGATAGCAGCGATTATTCCAATTAACCAAGGGGCTTCGTTTAACAGTGCATTAGCCCAAGACAAAGGTAATTCAGTTGGACCAATTTCCAGCTTGGGTAAATCCTGAAACAGAATGATGGCCAAAGTTATTATTATTATTACAACTTTAAAAGACAAACCATAATCATGGCAATGCCATTAATATATAATGTTATTGTTTGACACCTTAGTTATTTCTATTAAATATTGTAATGCTTTAATATTTTTTCTTCTTGTCCTGTACAAATTATCTTATTTACAGAAGAAATAGTACTATACACATGGTGAAATTCTATTATAACGAATACCGATATAATAAAATATTTGATACAACAAAGAAATTTTGTCCTGCAGATTTAGCCTACCTTAAGGTTAAATGTATTCAATATAATGAATCCAACAAAGTAATCCCTCCATTCACCCAAGTTAAAATATTTATTAAATATAAAATTTTTACACTAATCCTTTTTTACATGAATTGCAAGAGGGTTTACCTTACCCTAAATGATGCCAAATGCATTTTTTAAATCATTTATTCAAATCGACTTTTTTTTTTCTAAGAAAAGATTTTATTCAACATCAATCAAGATGTTAAATTTTATTATTTAATTAGAATTTATTGTTTATTGAATTAAATTTTATTATTCTTTGCTGCCAGCTATGTTTTTAAAAACAATATCAATCCCTGATTTCTTCAATTTAGACCAAACTCAGAAAAAAAGAGCAGGAGTTGAGGAGGTGTATCATTCACTAATTTCTCCTTAACTTTTTTTTAGTCATCTGCTCTACATTGAGTGGTCGAGACTAAAACATGATTAAATACATTAAATTAAAATGTATAAATTAATTAGGGATGGGGTCACGGCCTAAAGAGGGAGGTTGTGCACCTGCCCGGTGAGGGCGTTGTGCATGCACCCAGTGAGCGTGTTGTGCACATGCCCAGTGAGGGCGTTGTGTACGCGCCCAGTGAGGGTGCTGTGCACACGTCCAGTGAGGGTGTTGTGCATGCGCCCAGTGAGGGGTCACCCATGCCCAGGGAGGGGGTCACCCGTGCCAAGGGAGGGGGTCGCCCAAGCCCAGGGAGGGGACACCTGTGCCCAGGGAGGCAGTCAGCCGTGCCCAGGGAGGGTGTTGCCCATGTCCAGGGAGGAAGTTGGCCACACCCAGGAGGGGTCAGGGGTCACCCATTCCCAGGGAGGGGGTCACTCATGCCCAGGGAGGGGGTCACTCACACCCAGGGAGGGGTCACAAATTCCCAGGGGCAGGCTCTCGTGCACAGGGACGGAGTCGCCTGTGCTCAGGGGGTCACATGCGCATGGCCAGGGTTGGACTCACACGCATGTGTGCAATGATGGTGGGGTCTTGTCCACCCATGTGCCTAGGGTTGGTGTCTTGGGCGCTTGTGCGCCTAAGGTGGCGGTCTCATGCGCCTACCTAGGGAGGGGTCCCACATGGATTCTCTCATACATGCACATCTAGGGAGGGGTCTCATGCAAGTGCGCCTAGGGAGGTCTCTCGCACACACGTGCCTAGCTGAGGGGGTCTCTCGCACATGCACACCTAGGGAGGAGGTCTCAAACATGCGCATTTAGGGAGGGGGGTACTTTGCACACACATGCCTAGGGAGAAGGTCTCACACATGCACACCTAGGGGGTCTTGCACATGCACCTAGGGAGGAGGTCTCACGCATGCACGCATAGGGTGGGGTTCTTGCACACACACCTAGGGAGGGGTTCTCACACACATGCCTAGAGAGGGATTCTCATGCGAATGCCTGAGGGGGTCCCACACGAACGCCTAGGATGGGGGTCTCACGAATGCCTAGGGAGGGGGTCACACTCGCATGCCTAGGAAGGGAGGGTCACATGTGCACACCCAAGGAGGGGTCTCGTACACATGCCTAGAGAGGGGTCTCACCCACATGCTTAGGGAGGGGTCTTATGTGCACACCTAGGAGGGGTCTTGTGGGCATGCCTAGGGAGGGGGTCTCACACATGCCTAGGGAGGGTGTCTTGCGTGCATGCCTAGGGAGGGTGTCTTGCATGCATGCCTAGGGAGGGGGTCTTGCACACACAACTAGGGAGAGGGTCTCACACACATGCCGATGAGGGGTCTCACATGCATGCCTAGGGAGGTGGCCTTGCACACACACCTAGGGAGGGGTCTCATGTGCACACCTAGGGAGGGATCTCACATGCACACCTAGGGAGGGGTCTCACAAGCATGTTTATAGAAGGGGTCTCATGCACATGCCTAAAGAGGGGTTATGCATGACCGCCTAGGGAGGGGGTGATGCGCGACCGCCTAGGGAGGGGTCATGTGTGACCAACTAGGGAGGGGGTCATGCACGATCACCTAGGGAGGGGGTCATGCATGAATGCCTAGGGAGGGGGTCACATGTGAATGTTTAGGGAGGGGGTTTCACATGCATTCCTAGGGAGATGGCCTCGCATGCATGACTAAGGAGTTGGCCTCGCATGCACACCTTGTGGGTCTTGTGCATATGCATAGGAAGGGGATCACATGCGCATGCCTAGGGAGGGGTCATGTGCGCACACCTAGGGAGGGGGTCACACAAGTAAGCCTAAGGAGGGGGTTGCACATGCATATCTAGGTAGGGGCACACACGTGCCTAGGGGTTGTGTGCCCATTCCTAGGGTGGGGATTGTGCATGCACACCTAGGGAGGGATCATGTATGAACACCTAGGGAGGTGGACATGCATGCCTAGGGAGGGGTCGCATGGACGCCTAGGTAGTGGTTGCATGCATGCCTAGGGAGGGGTCACATGCATGCCTAGGGAGGGGTCACATGCATGCCTAGGGAGGGGTCGCATGCACACCTAGGGAGGGGTCGCATGCACGCCTAGGGAGGGGTCGCATGCACACCTAGGGATGGGTCGCATGCATGCCTAGGGAGGAGTCGCATGCACACCTAGGGAGGGGTCGCATGCTCAATTGATAGTATAGCTAGATTTGGGAGTTTGGCTTGCTCATAGTTGAACAAATATAGTTTTTTATTAATTTTAGTTTTGAAAACCTTTGTTCACAAGAAGCAATCGACACACAAACAGTAAAAAAAAAGCAGAATGCCAAATATAAGTTTGGTATTGAATCGGGTGAGATTTAGAACAAGATCTTGAAGTTCTGCATCTGATGTGCCAACCTAACTGTTTGACTGACCTTTGAGGAAATATTTTCTGTTGCCTTGGGATGTGGATCCAGTTCTTCATGGAAGTGATCGGCACACTCAAACATAGCTCTTTTAAACTCCTTTGGCAATATGAGTCCAAAATTCTTGGCCTTTTCTCCTTGCATTATATTCTTGAACTTCATTCTTCCTCTTTTCTCCATAGGATATCTATTTCTTCACATATTGCAGGAGCATCTTGATGGCATTTTCCATCCTGCGATTGTCCTTAAGAAAAAGATACAGAGATCTGAGTTTAATAACACACTTTTCTAAACTGATTCCATCTTTTTGTAAGTACTTATGTGTGTGATTTACTTCTCCCATGACTTGACTCCACAAAGAAAGAACTCAAAAAAGAAAATCATAAATGGCAGACAGTAAAATCTGACTCATCCTCTTGTAGTAACATTTTCTTTGGGGTAACACAGTGCTTCAATGGCCTCAACTAACTTGCCAAAATGCTTCATCACAGGTTTCACAGCATCATAGGATCACTCCATCTTGTCTCGTAAAGTATTTTGACAGAAATGCCCACGTTTTCAATCAGTACCTTCCAGTCGAGAATGAAAAAAAAACGTGTAAACAGTTTTCAGAGTTCCAGAAATTGACACACAAGAAGGTATGCTTCCAAATTGTGTGCACCACAAAGATTTAATGCATGGCTAGCACATGGCACAAACAAAGCATTGGGAGTTCTCAGATCCTTGTCAGAATACCCATATGAACACCTGCCATGGTTGAAGCATTGTCATATGGCACATCTTGATGTCAAGTCCATCTTTTTCAAGATTCTTGAAGATGTCATGTGTAAGTGCATCAGCATTTTTTAGCAAGAGGCAAAAAAACCCTAAGAATGATTCCCATACTTAAACTTTGCCACATTCAATGTGAGCATATATATTTAATCTGTATAAGACACATCAGATGTGCTATCAAAAAGAATGCCAAAATACTTAGCTTTTTTGACATCAAATAATATTTTCTTTCACAGTGTTCCCCAAAAGAAAAATAAACTCATTCTGCTTCTTTGGAAATAAATGGGAAGTCATAATTTCCCCAGATGCAACAGATTCTAAACTCCAACTTAATGCTCTTTTAAAACAGGGTCATAATTTGACAGCAATCCTACCAATTCCAAGAAGTTTCCTTTGTTTTCTGAAAGCATGTTTTCTCTGCTGCCATGAAAAGGAAGATTCTGGTTTGCCAAGAATTATGTTACATCCAAGAGACAATACAAAATATCCCTCCATTTCTTTCTCACATTCTCTTGTTTCTTGATGGATGTGATCATTGGGTTTTTTAGGCATCAACCGTGCTCCTAAAGTCTTCCATTTCTCCAGGCAAGCAAGGTGCTTCTCAGACCCTAAATGGCCAAACACTTTTGGATTCAACTTCCACCAAGTCTAAAATACAGTGACAAATTTAGATGACACAACTCTTTTGTCATCAGTACTTAGAAAACAGTCTGCAGCAAAAACAAAATAAACTGTCTTTTGATGTTCTTAGAACTTTCTCTGCATTTGGCAGATTCTTATAGAAACATGCAGTGGTCAACTGGCCAGTATTTCCTTTTAAATTCTCTCCTGATCTTTGTACTGACTTAAATGTACCATCCTTATTTTGAAAGAGTCACTTCCCTTTATAAGATCAACTCGCAAATTATCTGGCACAGTAATTGGCCTGCATCAGAATACATGAAAATTCTATTTATCTCCTCTTCTACATCAGTCTTCCTAATTTTGTGGTCTTCTGCATGCACTCACTTCCTCTTCATCACTATGCTGAAATGATGTATTGCTATCGTTATCCCCCAATCCTTGCTGACTCTCGTCCAAACATTCTTGTGAAGTTGCTAGTATTTGATCTTCACATTTACCAGGGAGACTTCTTACTGAAGTTACACGTCTTTCTTCTTGAACACTTGTTGCTGAAGGTGTCACATTTTTCAGAAACATTATTTTTCTTTGTTGGGATCCACTGGGTCGATTGAGCTTCATTCTGGCATTGCTGGACTAGAAAATATAATGTAAAAAAGAAGTATAGGGGTCTAGAAAATTTGTTATAAATGATAATTAAATAATTTTAAAAATATAAAAACTTTAAAACATGAAAAATTAATGATTAAATTATCTGATTTTTTTTTAATATTTAATATTTTAGATTAGATAATTTGCAGATAAGTGTGAAATCATAAATCATGCTCATACAGTTCCTGAGATCTTCGCTATATACAGTATATACACATACTGTATACCCGTACATTGTATATGTAATGTAATATAGACCGTACATGTATTTTTCTTTTTGTGGGGTGGGGAGTAGGGGAGAGAAGCTAGAGTTCTCTAGACAATGATATTAATTTGAGTGCCTCTTTTAAATTAATTTCTCTACAATAGAAAAAAAAAATCCAATTTTTATTTACCTGCAGAAGTATGTAAACTGGGATATCACTTTTCTGAACAGGTATTCCTTTATCCTGGGCTTGGATTTTGAGAGTCAAATTTTTCTTATTACGGTGCTGATCTAAGATTGCATTCAGATTGGTACTGTTATTGATGTTTATTTCACCAGTTTCAGTATCAATTACAAACAATGTATGTGCATCATCTTCAGACTCTAGTATATAATAGTTCACATGAGAATTATCAGTGTTAGGTTTATCTTTATCAATGGCCTAAAAAGAAAAAAAATAATGTATTAAAATCAGTACTATAACTTAATATTTTTGTTTGAAAAATAATCTTACTAATTACAGAAAACATTTTATTTATAAAATAGATCAGAGGAGAGATCAGAATATGTGCATGGATATTAAACAATCAAAGAAATCATGTGAGTAAGATAGCCATTATCTATGGTGATGATATATTATAAGACCTAAATGAGTGCAAATGATTCTTAAAGTTATACATTAACAATTGGAACATAGGAAAATTACTCATCCACAATATACCAAGGAATGTTTAGATTTTATATATTGAGGTGAGGTACAACTAAGATTTTTTTCAAAAAAATATTGAAACAAATACTGCAAAGGTGTCTCGGTTCCGTGGTCGAGCGGATTCACTTCCGCTTGATGAACCGAAGGCATATGCCGAGATGTACAGGTTCGCGCCTCGGCTTGGGGCTTGGGCATTTAAGGAACGGTTTTTTCCCTAGCTTTAACAGCTCGCCTCGGGTTTTTCCAAGTATGCTGCCCTTGTAACATCAAGGAACCTGTGTTTAGTGATTCAATCAGATATTATAGCAATTATAAGTTTAATTTAAGTAACCAAAAAAAAAAAAATACTGCAAAGGTATAAATAAGCATCTGACTTTACAAGAAGATTACAGATCTTAAAAGGACACAAGTATGAAAAGGATTAACCCAAATAGAACTTTTGGGATCAAATATTTCAATGAAAGGAAAGAACCAAACAAAGTTAAATAATGAAGTAGTTTAAGGAACCAAGGTTATAAAAAGATTAGCAAGTCAATAAGAAATTAAGCTAAACATAATGTTTCCTCTCAATTATTTGTTATATATCTCACGATTATAAACTAATATACAGAGTTATGTATGGAAGATAATAAGTGTAAACAAAAACTTCTGATATTTTATATAACAGGCACACTGCCTACCCAGGAATAGTTAGAGACTGTAATGGTTTTATGATGCCAAATGATAAGAAAAACAAACAATTATTAAAGAAATGTCAAGGATGACAACTTGTTTCAAGACAGACTTCCCTGAACCAATGATGAGGACTGTTCTTCCAGAATGGTTGTGAACCTACAGTATGTAGCAGTCAATTTAATAGAACTATTTCCTAATGGTGAACAAGTACCAGGAATTATTGATTACTAAATCAGATGTATATAGGCATAGGTGATGAGTGGGGTAAATGGAACTGTCCATATTGACAGTATATAATTATAATGAAGGACAGTTAATTATCAAATAGCTAGAACAGTTTAATGGAATATATGGCTAAGGAGCACTATATGAGACCACTAGATTTCCAATAAAATGTAAAGCAATGGTAGAAGAAACTGACTTGATACCTAATGGTATACCATACTATACCTCATTTCATAATAGGAATGGTACCTGGAAGATCCTTTTCAACTGGAAAATAAAAATAATTAACTCCAAATAATGGAATCCAAAGAATAGAGACATACACAGAGATGAGATATTATGAGATCAAGATGCATTGCTGACACAGAAAGTAGAAATCCATGTGGAAAAAATTACATGGTGCTGATGAAGTACCAATGAGTAAAAATTGACTATCCCTTAATAAGCTTGTCAATCTGTGATCCTTTAAAGGAACCATATAATAATCCCAGTATATTTTATCAATTATATCCTAAATAATATTAACACAGGATGGTCACACAGTATCTCTGGTTTCAATGATATACAATATTTATTCTATCACACACAGTTTCAAGACAGACTTCTCTGAACCAATCATAAGAAAATTAAGACAACACATCATGTGTCAAAAATTAGAAAGTTAAAAATTCAACCCATAGCTCAGCTCCCCCTAGGTACATCATTAATATTTAACAGTTGTCAAAATACCATTATGCAATGTAATAAAGGATATGTTTTACAACAAATATTACGGTACTATGCCAATATCAATATACTGTACATAAATGTATAGAAGTACTTCTCATACAAACATCACAATTACAACACCATAATGCTGTAACAGTTAAAACACCTGATGGGGAGAAATATATTAGAAATTACACATGGGTTAAGAGAGGCCATACACATTAACTGGACAAAACAGAAGGGAAAGTGTAATACAGAAGGAAGTCGATCTATATTAGAATGAAGGCAGTAGGAGGAATTGCCAGTCAGAATATGGAAAAGTTATCTATGTGTTGTATTAGTTAATAGGCTATATATTTACATTATGTAATTAATTTGATTGTGCATGCACATTTACAATATATATCTACATGTTTTATGCGATTTATATGATTTAGTGGTCACTAAAGATTAAATCGGATGTGTACTGATTTTGATTATTTAATTTTGATTTGATGATCAATTCTTATTCCATTGTTTCTACAAAAACATTTTATGTTACTATCTGCGTTGATATTTATTTTCTTAATTGTTAATATTTTTAGTGCTATAAAAAGCTGATATTAAAATAATAGGCTATATAAAGATCTGGTAAATAAATTTTGTATGGTATAATTTTTTAATACAATTGAATTCAGTTTCTGTATTTGAGTATTCAGAGACTTTTTTTTTTTTAAATATTGTGAATAAATTTTTTATCCTAAATTTAGTTAATGAATCAAAGTAGTTTAATAACACTTACCTTAACAATAAGAGGAGGTACAAATGATGTGAAATCTCTAATTAACATGCCAGTATAATAGGACTTTTCAAAGATTGGTGCTTGGTCATTCTCATCTTCAATGATAATAGTTACTGCTGTAAAGGCTTCATTCTTAAAAGAAAAGTTGAAATAGGAATAAATGATTCATTTTAGATATTTCATAAATACAGCGTGTCCATAATTTATTCACCTGATTAAAAAAACTCAATACAGAAGAAAAGCTGTAATGTTTTTTCTGGCACTTGAATACACGATTACAAGTATTCCCAGGGGCCTGTTTTTCTTTGTCAAATCAACAATCAACTCAAACACCTATCTGATATGCTTCAACTCTTATATATATCCCGCAACTGGAAGACATGTAGCCAAACGTTTATTTCCAGAAAGACAGGCCCCTCCCCTCACACACACACACACGCTGGGGCTTACAGGTGCATAATTTCCTGGACGAGAAATTCTCAAATGGTTAGATCGGCCAAGACAGACCAATTGCATCGCCTTCAAGGTCACCTGTGAAATGATCCTGCATCCGACATAAATGACAACTATATGAGTATAACTTAATATAACTAAATATAAACATAGACTAGACAGTAGACATGAGACCACATACTGGTTAAACAGGTTAACTCTTTATTA
>PXIH01S0012859.1:31577-45960 GCA_003024985.2 Euperipatoides rowelli | reverse complement strand
GAAAAAGGAGTGGGGGGGGGGGAGACATTTTTTATCATAGTTTTCATTTAGGGTAGTGTTTTTAAAAATTGATTTTGTTAATGTAATTTAAATTAGTAATAAATAATTAATTCACTAAATGCAATAAACACACACACAAAAAAAAAATGAAATAAATTACATTTTAATATTAAAACACCCCCGCCCTCTCCTATCCAGCTGTGTGAGGCTACAAAGCCACGGTGGGGATTAAAAGTACGAAGTGTCCTTACCAAGAAAAAATTACATATTTTTTTTTAGATTAATCTGTTATAATCTTATTGCCAAACATACAGTATATTACTTTTTCAATTTTGACAGCTTTTCATTGACTTGTTTTTTTTCTAGCCTAAATTACTTAAAAGATCTTTGAGTTTGATTGAACACATGAAATTTATTCTACAACTTACAATTATGATCTCGGTGGCAGAATAAGATATAGCAGAATTTAAAGTTTTGTCTGTTATAGGCCTACTGAAATCACAAACGTTCAACATGTGCACCAGAGTGATTATACAAGACTTGTGTTTATTCCGCCAAGTGGCAACACTTGTCACACACACATGCCAGGATCACCATTTATGAAACATTTTGAATATGGTATATCTTATAAATGACAACTGCCCAGAATCTCAGTGATCTACAGTTAAATTGTTATTAATATTTAAAGTTGCTGTGGTCTTTTGGATACACCATGCATATACTGTATTTTGTGAACCATTTTATTTCAAACAAATGACCGTAAAATTTGAAATGGGATAATAATTTTTAAATTGTGTTATTCCAAAAACAGGTAAATTAAATTTTTATTATTATTGTTGTGTTTGAGACCAAATATATATATACAATTGGCATAAAATATAAATGATATACTATGCGATAGTAAGAATTGAATAACTATTTGGGACCTTAGCCCACGAGATGTATGTGAATCCCAATTACAATAAATTATAACATTGATTGGTGATTGGTTAATCTTAAGTGTAGAGAAAATAAAGAAATATAAAGTCAAAAAGCTGATTATCTTTTCAGCTTTAAACTTCCATCTGCTACGACGATTAAATTGTAGGATCAAGTAGTTTCTCTATAAATGATCCGATTCACAATGTTTGCCTTCACAGTTAGTCCAAAAGTTCATTCAGCCCACCCCATGAGTTGCTTGATTCACACGTCAATATAGGAGCCGATCCACCCATGTTAACTATTTTTATCACATTTTGATTATACAGAAGAAGAAAAACTCCACCAACAATCATCATAAAATTTTTAAGTCAAAAACTATTCAATTTACTGCTCACAAATAACCCCAAGGGCTCTGGATATGCCGAAAGGCCTAGACGAACGTTCATGAAATCCATAGATTTGCACTTTTTTAAATATCAATCCACT
Source organism: Euperipatoides rowelli (assembly GCA_003024985.2). Taxonomy (NCBI): domain Eukaryota; kingdom Metazoa; phylum Onychophora; class Udeonychophora; order Euonychophora; family Peripatopsidae; genus Euperipatoides; species Euperipatoides rowelli. The sequence continues at coordinate 44,553 of PXIH01S0012859.1, read as the reverse complement.
GCTTTAATTCCAATACTAACCATTTGGAACACATTTTGGTACTAATATCCTACACATATGAAATAATACATTAAAATAATAAATTAAAATAATGACTATTTACGTAAGTTTACATAAAGAAAATCATAAGCAGCCATTATGGTGCCAGATCCGGGTTATCAAAATCCATGTAAATCGAGAATAACCGGTACAATAAGAACGGTACTTGCTAATATCCTAAACAGGGCTACAAGTCATCTAAAAATTTAAATGGCCAAGATGGGCCAGCTTGTATTAGGGATTACTGTCCTGCCGGACAAAGCATAGGCCCGTTCAATGATTTTATACAGAAATCAAGTACTTAGCCCAGTTCAGTTAAGAGCTCCAGAGTTTTCTTAAACATTTTGACAATGCTATCAACAGTATTTCAGCTGTTTTTTTTTTTTTGGGGGGGAGGCAATTCAGCAGTAAGATGATTCAAGATTAAAGAACTAGAAGCCTGAAATATTAATATAAACCAATTAAGCTCATTTTGATATTTATAAAGAGGCATTGCTTAGTGCAGTGATGTCCAACTGAAATTGTTTGTCGAAATTGTCGGGCCAAAAAAATATTACTGGTCTATTGTAAGACGTGCATTGACAAAATTTGGCGTCAAATAAATTTTGATAAGCTTTTTTTTTCACCCTTTTTATAGTTGTATGGATGTTTTGTTGACTTCTTGTCGGGTTTGAAAAGCTTTTTTTTGGGGTGGGGGTTGTCTGGATGTTTTGTTGACTTCTTATCGGATTTGATAAGCTTTTTTCTTGCTGCAAACTTCAGAAGGGCCACAAAAATGCTTCAATTGAACCGTGTGTTGGAGATAGCTCCTTAGTGTTAACACACTTCATTCTCAAAGTCAATAGGAGCCTAATGTTACACTAGAGCATTTTCAAACAAGCTTTCAACACCAAATTAATATATTTTTATTAATTTAGCCTAGTATAAGTAAAGTTTGCATAGGGCAATAATAATACAATAAAAAACCACAATGTAGTCCTAAGCTTATATTTTTTTTTTGTAAAAAAAATTGATTATTGGATTAAACATTGTGAAATGTTTTGTTTGTTTTTTTAAACAGGCCCAGATGGGCTTTACAAACTCCCGGCCTGGAGTTCGCAAGTCTTTGTATCCTGCTTACATTTTTAGCGAGCCCTGGGCCAATGGACATCTTAATTTTGAGCCCTGCTGAAACTTTGTAATAAAAATCTTACCAATGTACAAGTGGAGGAAAAGATCATGTTTGCTAAAGATGCGATCACTCTCTAGTACCAGCTCGTACTATATTTATCAGGATTGTGCATACTGCAAGCATTGGTGCATAGACAGCATAGGTTAAAAATGTACTGGTATCGTTTATTCTTGGAGGAGTTCAAATTACTTATTACGGTAGGCAACAGATAGTCAATGACACAAAGCATTTAAAATATTCTTTAAAATTATTCCAAGGACCTAAGAGTTAAACGTAAAGTAGATAAAAATAAATCACAAAATCAAAAATGTTAAATATTCTGAGATGAAGCAACATAATCGTAGCATCTATTCTTTTCAAAAAAAGTTTGATTAAAAATTTAAAATAAGTGAAGCTTTGCAATCATTTAAAAGAAAATATTAGTTGGAATTTGATTACAAACAGTACTTTCTCATATTATAAAAAAGAATAAAATGACATAATAAAATTAGAAATGCTTCTTAATCAAAACAATATTGAAGAAAAACTTTTAAATTAGATTACTGATGAACAATCAGTAGAATAATATAAAATAATACTTTTAACAAACCATGAGGGGAAAATATTATCCAAAGAGAAACTAAATTATATACTCTGTATGAATGATTTACAATAACAATCACAACAAAATTTCACAGTTGTAAAACTTTGCCATTCTAAATGCTTGATCATTTTAAACTCACTTGGCTTATTAGATAGCTTACGACTTAAAATATATTGTCCAAAATTTCAACAAAGAAAGTGTTATGGCTTATAAATTCCCCAAAACCCTAATTGACAAAAATGTAGCCTAAACAATATGTAGTCTAATTTGCAAAATGGTATATTGTTTGTGTGTGTGTTTTGAGGAAAAAGGGTATAATAATGACATAATATATTAAGATTTCAAAAATATAACATAACTTAGCCTCTAGAAATTTTTAATAAGTTACAGGCAGCCATCACAGTGCATGGCTGCCTATAACATTTCTCTTGTAAATAGTTAAAAGTTTCCTTATTTTATGTATTTTTATATTATTAATTTTTCCCTGTAAATATTTCTAACACACTCATTGGTAAACTGATTTCCATCGCAGTTAGGTAGTTGTAAATGGTTGATTCACGTTTGGAATAAATCTTCAATTAACAACTGTTCATCATGTCTCTAGCCCATGTGCTGATCCAGGAATGGTAGAACAGCTTTATGTTTGCTACCTTATTTTTTTTTTTCATTTTAAGGTACCATTTATTTTCTTTCTGTAAATATTATAATGCATTAAATTGGCTAACTGATTTTCATCGCAGTTTGGGTAGTTGTGAGCAGTGGATTCACATTTTGAATATAGTATATCCTCAAATTAATAACAATCTTTCCTTGTGACTCTAGGTCCTTGTTCTAATCCAGGACTGGTAGTAATCAGACATTATTGTTTGCAACCTGTACATTATTATATAAATTATATTTTTATTTTATTACCACGTAGTGAAAACAATATTTAATTTGACCAGATATTTTCATTATTGATGAAATGGTCCTTTTAGTGATTTTGGGCCCAACTTTAATGACTTCAATGAGTAAATTGTTTAGATCTCGTGTTACTGAATAAATGAATGGCTGTGTGTATTTTACATTCTTTCGGCGAAGAGTGACCTCAGAAGATGTACTCTAAGTTGATATGAGCACCTTTATGGCTGCATCATGTGAGGTTGGGAGATTTCTGAGTTGGACTTGGATCTCCGTTGTTGCCAATTTAAACTTGTTCAAATGTGAAGATTTCATTTTTTTTTATAACTACTTCATTTAGTCTAATTATGATATTTTCTTTTAATTTTAAGTAATACAAATCAACAACATGTAAAAAATGTTCATATCATTCAGTGCTAGAACCTATCAAATTTAAATACACTTTTATTATTGTAATGGTATCTCTTATGTTGTAAAGGTTATAATGTATTTACTAATTGTTATGGAGTTGTTGTGGAAATACTGCTATTTTTAGTAAAATGTCAGCTAGGGCACATACAAAAATCTTGCAATCATTATAATTTCTTGAATCAGTTCAGCTGGGGATTTTTAGGAACATCTGGAGAAAACCTAGTTTTATCAACTGTCACACACAAAAAAATATCAACAAAATAAAATTATAAAAATTTATAAAATTAAAAAAAACTTCTCGACATGCAAGAAATGTGACTGAAATGATTATAGAAAAATCCATTGTATATTGGATTTTATTTCAATTTATCATTTCATCATTACTACCGTATTATTTTATTACAAGTTTAAACCAGAGATTTATACAGGAAATAGCTTTGTAAGACTATTTTAGAAAAAAAAAAAAATAGATAAACAATACAACAAAACAAAAATTGATACACACAAGGATTTGTTTGATGTAAACTTTTCCATGAATAGCATAATCCCAATTCCATCAACCAAAACAAATCTAGAGAAGCAGTTTGAGAGGATCTGAATAAATTAGCAATGACATATTGTAGGCTATATTTTAACTATAGCCATATCTTGATCTAAGATTTTAAATCAAAGTGTATCATTAAGTTATATATCGACCAGTGCAGTCCAACATTTTTTTCATGATCACCAAAATCAAAAGCTACAAAAAAAATTTTGACATCTTTTTATTTATCGTATCTGCTAAGATTTGATAGTTTTTTTTTGTTTTTTTAAGTACTGTCAACTTTGGCTAATTCACTATACAAAGTGGCCATTTCGAATGTGATCAAGTTGGACAACACTGTTAGCCTATGTAGGCTACTTTGTAAAATGTGTAAAATAATAAACAATAAATTTCTAAAATTTATTTAACATTTTAAATTATAAAATGCAAAAAAATATTTTGCATTTTATCATTTAGGCTAATTCTGAGATCTTATTTATTTCTAATATCAGCATGTTATATTCTATATTTTTATAATAGATTTCAACCCAAATAATTAGAAAATATCAATATTCTAATAACTTTTAATTCATCATTATGGCTGAATAAACATTTTAAACTTACCACATAATGAAGTGATAGTGCTACTTTCCTCATGGACAAATTTCCGTGTCACAGCTTCTTCCATTATCTGCTTTACCTAAACATAGAAAATACAGTGGTTCAAAAAAAAAAAAAACTGTAGAATCTGTTGAATTAATTTGTTAAAAATGATATATTTATTTGATCATCAAAATAAAAAACACAAAAATTTGTGAATAGAAGGAAGTGGGNAGAAAGATGTTGGCCAATTTTTACATTAAAATAAGGTGAAATAACGATGCAAGTCCCACAAATTAAAAGCATGTAAAAATGAATTAGGTCTACAATAATAATATTAGTTTGAGTTGTTATACAATGATGTAATTAAGTAGTTTTATTAATAGGCTAAAGTCTAAATCAGTAGTGCATATGGCCAGTCACTTCATAATATGATGTCCAGGAATATAAGCCTAATAAGGAAAAAAAGTTGTTAGAAGTTGACATAATGAGTGAGGGATAAAGTAGAAAAAGAAATCACTACTAGAAGGCTTCCCCAACAGAATGGTGTTCAGTTTGCTCTTTTAATTAATTTTAATGAAAGTTTGTGTGTTTTAAGTGTTTCTTTGAAAACACAAATTTTGATTGAAAACGTTTGTGGGGAGAGGGTGAATTACCTTGTGGACCACCTTCGCTTAGTTAAAGTCAAACTGGTCCTCGAGTGTTATAAGGTTGTGCAATCTTTCATGAAGCAAAATCGATTTTTAAATATAATGATATTGTTAGTAAATTTGTTTTTTCAGTTTTCATTTTATTAGGGGGTCTGTCATATTTCATTAGCTATGCTGCAATTTGTGATCAATAAAATATTAAAAACATACAAAAATAAATATTAAAGTAATACAGAATTAAGAGAAGAATCAATATTTAAAATAAAAGAGAAAAAACAGGCCAAAGGTTGTTTTGCACCTGAACCATGACTCCAAATAAATAAATTATACAACTAATAAAATGTACTTCTCCTTTCTCTTCTCACTTGGAGAAAGAGCTTTTAGCCTACATCTTTAAAAATTAACAATTTTTTTAAATAAGAGGTGGGAGGGGGAAGTAATAAATAAATAAGTAAAACAAAACCTAGACATAATATTTGCAAAAAAACTGTCACATTACATGATAAAAAAAGAAAATCAGCTAAAAAAAACACTGAAAAGATCAAAATAGCTCTCTAAACCTATTAAAAAAAATTAAAGACATCAACATTAAACATTATTATGTTGCATATAATTATATTCTTTGAATTTTTACTACACTAAATTAATTCAATTCAATTTTAATCATCATCAATTGTACACTTCTTGTCACAATTATTTCCTGGTAGTAGATATGGTATAAATATAATGTGACAAAGAGAACAAAATACAACCCAAATCATGACTTCAAATACTTCAAATACTGTATAAGTCGTATATATATTCCTATGCGCACAAAGTTCACTAATTACAAACGTTTAGATACCGTAGGCTAGTTGCTAACCGTTTTTTGAACTCTTTCCCCAACTTTCACTATTTTTAATCACTATAGGCAGTCTAATAAATTTCTTTACAGCACCATAATCTATTTTATATTTTCCCTTGTTTTTACACTACTTAAATGAAATTTTTTATATGTTCTTTTATTATAATCATGTACTGTATATCTCTATTATTCGTATTAAACTTTTGTTACTCTTTATCAATCTGAAATTTTATAAATCAGTTTAACCTGTTCCAAAATTATTTTTTCTAGATCCAATATTTTTGTTTGTTTAAATATTTCTTCATCTGATGGAATTCTCCATTTCAGTTCATATAATATCTTTATTGATCTATTCTGGGTTTTCCAGTTTGTCTAGACCACAGCCAGTGATTAAATACTGTATATTAGTCAGAACGGGTGCAGAATACAGTTTTTTTTCTTCCAAGTGGTAGGCTATCAAATAAATTCTTTAAATTGTTGGAATTGGAATTTGAACTAAATTTAATCTCAGTTTTGTTCCACTTTTTTCACAAAATTCACAAAATACAACCCAAATCATACATAAGCAAAACTTAAAAAAAACACACACACACTTAATATATCTATATCTACATCATCATAATATATAGGCTACATTTCTGTTATGTGCAAACTAAGCATTTTTAACCTCTCACTAATTTAAATTCATGTTCTGTAGGTAATCTATTAAATTCTTATTTGCCCTTATTTGTTTTTACACTAATTAACTGAAAATTTATATAACTTATGTTCTTACCATACCAATTCCTATTAAACTTTTGTTACCCTTTACCAATCTATTTGCCATTTTGTAAATTGGTTTAACCTGTGACAATATTCTTATTATTTCTATAAATATTTTTGTTTGTTTAAATATTTCATCTGATGGTACTCTCTATTTCAGCTCATATAATATCTTTATTAATATATTCTGGTTTGTCTANTAGGCTAAGCATTTGGAACACTGACCCCAGACGGTGATTAAATACTGTATATTAGAATGTATGCTGATTACAGTTTTTTTATTCTAAGGAAGTGGTATCAAATAACAGCTCTGTTTACTGCACCTACTATATTGGTACAATTTTGTTTATTACCATATTTACATATTTTTCCGAAATAATTTTATCAACAATCATTAATCACAGATATTTTGTCACATTTACTCTGATTCTTTATTTCTATAATTAATTCTAATATTGGCCTCCATTTTTTTTTGGTTTAAAAATCATATTACTGTCTTCTCTATATTTCTGGTAAGTATAGGATCTATTAGCCATTCGTCAAATAATCTGAAGTCATTATTAATATTCACTTCAATTCTATTTAAATCTTTATCCTTATACAACAGAACTATAGGCATATTATTATTATTATTATTATTATTATTATTATTATTATAGATTACAAAGTCTAAGTATTTCCTTTTTTCATGTCTTGCTATATATTATTTACACTATTTTTATATTTTTCTATTCATTCTTCATATGTTCTATTATCTATCCATTTTTTATATATCTTATTTATTTCATTTATATTTTTTAATATGGTTTGATTTACCCATTTATTTGCTTCTCACTCTGTAGGAGACAGTCTTGCTGACTTTTTTCTTTACATTTATTAATGGTCATTTAGGCTATATCAATTTTTCAAATGTATCGGGCATATCTATTTCAATTTATTTAGACAATAATGTGTTACAGTGTTACATATTGTCATCATTTATTATACTTTTTTTTTTAACCCTTTCCACGGACAATTATTTTAATAATGGTTTCTTTATATTCCAAATGTTTTTTTTACATGATTGCATTCTTTTAAATCCCCGGATTTTAATTTTATTTTATTTTATAAATCTTTGGTTTGATTAAAAACAAATATTATATTAGTCCTTTTGAACATATTATTGTACTAATTTGAAGCATGTAACAATGTAACAATGATTGTTAAATTATTAAGAAAAAATGTTGATTTTTAATCGACATTGGAGTTGATCAGTGCATCTAAAGATTTTGAAGTCATCCACATAAGAGAGTAGCCTATAAAGCAATATTGTTGTCAATTTCAATGTCAATATTATATACATTGAAAAAAATGGTGAATAATACCACACGCTGAGGTACACCTGTTTTGTGAAGGAATATTTTGGATTGACTATCGTTATGATTAGTTCTCTATGATATAAAGAATTGCAAACAATATTATTCATCAAATTTTCCTTAATTTTAGTCTAAATCACAGTATTAAAAGGGTCAAATGTAATGGGTTTTTTTTAATTTTTTATTATTGTTGATTTCCAAAGATAATTACCATACTAAAAAAAAAAAAATTCCAAATGGAAAAAAAAAAATTTTAAATGCATAAAAAAAAATTATTTACAGATAAAATTAAGACTACCGTATGCTATCCTCAGTCTAAGATTACAAATTGAAACTTTCACATTTTTTTGGGTCTGAGATCAATTTAATGATGAAACAGTCTCTACAGCTATTTCCTTTGTAATGATTTAACATGTAAATAGAGGTATTTTCAATCTGTATTAAAGGTCATTTTGATTTTTTTTAAAAATAAATTGGATCGTAATAGCATAAAGGATGAATTTGATTAGGATTTTTAACAAGTAATTGAACAATTAGTCCATATAATTTCCAGCTTTAAGCTGACAAATATAGCAAATACTCTATAGTTAAGTATAGCAAGCTCTAATTCATTTCTAGTCTATGACATCACAAAATACCCCCCTGCCTCTGGTGTATACAGTGGACAATGTTGTTTTAAGGGGGAGGAGCTAAAGTCAATTATTTTAAACACTTAATTGTAAATAACTATTTTTTATTTTATTTTATTTTTTTAATTTTTTTTATTTTTTTAATTTTTCTAGTGGATTTTTTTTTTTTTGGTAAAAATCTTTTAAAATCAATAATAATAAAAAATTAAAAAATCTGTTACATTTGACCTTTAAGCTGGAGAACAGGACTAGTGACAACCAATATTTAAAAAAAGAAATGGACATCAAATGACAAATTCACCCATTATTAATTTAAATTGTATTAGTAAGATAGCTGAAATGATAATAGGCCTACAATAAATTTAATCAGTTACAAGCTGAAATGGTACAATTTTAACCAGATGCTGCAGTCTACACAGACACAGGCTAAAAAAAGAGGCTAGTGAAGCATTTAATATATTGATAAAATCATTGGAGGTGGAGTAAGTGTTTATCTTACAGATGGTTTTACAATTTATTCATGAAGTTAAATGCGCCATTGACAAAACGTTGGAAGTTCTTACAATTATTTATAGACCTTCATATTTACCACACATACAGTAATATCGTGATTTGCAATTATTGCTATTATCCACCTGGCAATGAAAATATTAATTTTTAATCATTCAATGATAAATTATATTAACCTACATGATCATCAGAAATTTATCGGTTGTTCACTATAGCCTAATCTAAAAGCAAATATATTTCACAAAGTTCAGATTTCAAAATGGGCTTACAGATCATATGGTGCTATTTGTTTATTAGTCACTAGTCTGGGAAAAAGGATTCAAAAGAGTACTAAACCTCAATAGACTACTGTTAAAATCTGGAACTGTTATTATGCTAGTGTTGTTCAATTATCAAAGAAAGTAGCCTACACCTGACCTGAATTAGCCTATATAGTTTTTTTTAACTAATAATTAAATAATGTGCTTAGTTTCTTCAATGATTTTGTAGATGACAAAGACTGCATGTCAATCTAATCATATCAATCTAATATTTTGTGGCACACTGGCACTAAAATTATTTTATTTCAGGCAAAGATTGTTAAAAAACAAAATATTTGAGCACAAATAAACAATACATCATATGTCATAATTTGGAAATAAGATCTGGCAGATAGCTTATTACTGCAGTTATGAATATTACACAGTATTCTCAGAATATATTATTTCCATCATCTTTTCAAGATCTTCTCTCAAGACCCTAAATATCAAATTCAAAATTGCTACTGTACCAGTATTTTTATTATTCTCTTGATACTTTTAAAACTTGAGAATATCTTCATTAAAATCCAAGGTAACTTATTCTTCAAAGCTATCTATTCTTACAGATAATGTCTCTTAAGACAGTTTTGAAGTTAGAATCTTTTTTTTTTTTGATCGGCAGAATTGGAATGCATAACATATCATATATCAACCCCTGGAAACATAAAGACACCTGCTGTTACTCAATTTCAATAAAGAAATCAAAACATAAAAGTTCACTTCTTAAAGCAGTTTACTGCATTTACTAAATCATTTTATTTCAGAAAAGTATTATTTATAAAAACATATAGGCTATATTATTTCATTTCTCTCTGTGAATATTTTTTACTTTTTTCAATCTATTTGTGGGTCAAATAACATACTGAATATGCTGTATTTACTTAAGTTTAATAAATCTTATACTGTATGTAGGCTATAGGCCTATACTGTATACAATACATTTACTGTCTGGATACTCAAAAGTTGGCATTTGGCAACCGTTTTTGAGTGAAAAGCCATTACGGTACTGATATTAAAAAAAAAATCCAAAGAGCTTCAACTCAGCTCTAGCAAGGAGAGGGGGTTTTAAGAAATGGAATAGAGAAATAATGTGTTTTTTTTTTAATATATATAGCCTACACCAAAACCAGACTTGACCCTCCATTTGAGTCGTCGGTAAATAAAGCCTATTTTTTTCATTTTAAATCATTTTTTTCATCATTGAGTTGTTTGTAATAGGTTAGCTTAATATCATAAGTAAATTTAGCAAAGAAAAATCCTAGTGATGTAAATTTAAATTTATAAAATTTGTGCCAAGTGTCAATTAATTTAAAACTAGTCGAAACAGGGTGACATCGACGATAATTTTTTTTGTGTCATTTTTGGAACCATGGTAAACACTCCCATGTTATTTGCTCCCCCCATCCCCCCAAAAAATGGGCAAGCTTATTTTCATTGTCAAAAATTACGGAACTCAATTGGGCCCCCCTAGCACCCCCATATGATTCTAGACCCGTGGGGTAACACAAATTTCAAATTTGAACTTAATCGGAGCATTTAAAAAAATTTAAATTTTGGGGGCTCCCCCTAGCACCCCCATGTGACCACCTAGGACCTTGACCTTTCCTCTAGTGCAGTGACGGGCAAACTACGGCCCGCGGGCCTGATCCGGACCACTTAGAGGTTCTATGCGGCCCACCACAGATTTAAAAAAACCCAATAGCATACAAATCTTCAATTTCAATGTTTTAAAAAATTTCATTTAAATATGTATAAAATATTTAGGTCATCAAACGTATTATTTGGCAACTCTTTACCAATTGCAATGAAGATATCCAATGAAAATAATAATATGAATTGAAAGTAGGAATAGAGTAGCCTACTTTGCAATATGTTAATACTTTCTGTGGGGAATCCTCAGTGCAAGGAGATATTGGCTAATAATGTTTTCACATTATATTCTGTCAATCTATGGTACTTTGACCCAGCCCTGAGGGAAAACTAATGAAGTGTAAATAAAAAATATTTTACATGTGACCTAGGCTATTGGTGAGGTCAAATATTTAATATCCATTGAAGCAGTCCGATTCTTTAAAAAATGTACAACTTTTGGTAAGAACAAACAAAACTGTCGGTCTGTAATTTAATTTTTTTTTTATTTTTAACATATTGTTTTCAATCGATATATTATTAAAAAAGTTTAAATTCTTTTATTTGGTTCATTTTGTGTATTATTTATCAATTTTTTCAGAAGACATCATCTTCATTTTGTAATTTTTTTGAGTTAGATTTTATTTTTAAATAACATATTGTTCAAAGAATCATCCAGAATGCTTTCTATGTTAAGCTACTATTGTAATTGTAGCCTACTGATTTGTCAACTTATATACGGTATATATTTTTTTTGGTGTAGGCTACTTGTGATTACCAATAAAATCGTAATTAAAATTTTGTAGCCTTAGACTCCATCTTGCAAGACCAGTGTCGGTAGGCCAGGTTGGCTGGTCGTCGATCGCCGAGGGCCACGGGGGTGGGTAAGAAGGTACTTAGAAAAAAAAAAGTTTTTTAAATTTATTTTTTATTATTAGGTAATTACGGTAACTAAAAATAAACTTTATCATGAAAGCAGGGTCCTCACATTATGGGAAGGGGGGGGGGGGTTAGGGAGATGGGTTTGTAGTCCCAGGGTCCAGGAGGATCGTGTTTGAACAAACTCAATAAGAAACTACATAGTTATGACCAGAATGATAGGATGGGGGCCCTGTAGACTCTGTAAAGGTAAACCAGGGAACTATAAGACCGTTAAAGGGAAACTAAATGTCCATACAACTAAAAAAAAAAAAAAAAGCTCATGTCAAATCTAAAAAAAGCTCATCAAAAATATATAACCCAGACACCCTCCAAAATAATTTTCTAAGTTTTCTAACTATGCCTCTGAGTGAGGGCCCTTGACCATTCTCAACCGAGGGCCCATACCGACACTGTGCAAGACATCCATGAGGATGTTTAATAGATTTAAGCCAACATAATGCATTGTGATTGGTTAGGAGTTATGACCATAAATTTCATGCTCTCTAAAACTGGCAGAAATGTGCAATGCCAAAACTTTTACCAAGCCATTCTTTTCTCCGGAACACTCCATTTAACATTAAAAATGGTTGATAGATCTGCTGGCCTATATATATAGGCTATCACTTTAATATATTATTTATCATTTCCTTCTGCTAAAATTGTTTCTATGACATCATCACTCCCATCTGTTGTAAGAATTAATGGTTCAGCAAAGTTTGGATATTGTAAAATAGACTCGGTTTCTTAATTTTTGTTTTATTAAATTAAAAGATTCTTGGCAATTGGCATTGAATAGTCTAATTTTTTTTTTTCTTCTAATAATTCATTTAAAGATTTTACATTGTAGAAAAATTTCTAATAAATTTATGGTAATAACCGGCCATCCCATAAGAAGCATTGATGGCTTTAATATTAGCTTGTATCAGGTACTGCTGAAATGCAGCTGTATTAGCTGGATTTGGTCATCCATTTTTGGAGACCAAATGACCCAAAATTATTAACTCAAGGACACAATAATGGCATGTTCATATTTAAAGTTAAGTTAACCCTGAGTTGTTTAAAGTTTGAAAAAATCTTTTCTAGGTCTATTTTGTATTGTTCTAGGTAGGGATGGGATTTTGACCGGTCAAATTCTTTTTGGTCAATTGAC
>PXIH01S0012855.1:8324-19076 GCA_003024985.2 Euperipatoides rowelli | reverse complement strand
AAAGGAAAAAAAGGATCCAGACTTTGGATGCATGAAATAAATAAGTGCAGAATATAAAACAAAGTAAAAACAAATGAAGAGATCGGCCACCAACAATCCTGGAAGTGCATCAGGCCTACATGTACAACGAAAAATAAAATCTGTTGTAGACTGATAATCCGGAAGTGCATCCACTGCCATAGACAATCCAAATAATTAGAATAACTAATCTCCCCATGATATATCATAAATGATAAATGAAAGAAAACTCAAAAAACCAAATAAAACAAGATATAAATTCAAACAAGAACAATGGCTGCCAATCGGCGCCCTAATGACAATAAATTAAATACCGGCTTACACTGGTTTATGGACCATTGTGAGTATGGAACATATTTACAGTTGTACCATACCCCTGTTCAGGTACACGTGCTTTGCAAGAATCAACACTTCAAGTTATTCACATAAAAAAAACAATTAAGAATATTCGATTTACTTTATTTTAGAAAAATATACTGCATTAAAAAAAATTAAAATATACCTGTTTAATATTATCTTATGCATATTTTTTAGTTTTTTTTTTTAAAACTAATCTAATAAAAGGCCAGTTTGGTCATTTTGGCCATGATGTCTGTTACGCCATCCTCAGCGAGCCGATGACGCCTGAAGATGTTTTCGCTCTATTTTCTGTCCATAGATGTCGCTATATCCATCATTTTTGACAGGCTTTTGAACTAGTAAATTAATAAAATGTCTAATCATTTACATTAATTCATTCTGTTTTGTGAAAGAAAAGAGGGATGAGGGGGTGGGTGGGGGCAAAAATTTGTGATGTAATTTCATATAGGATATTAATATGTGTGAAATGTTGTGATGAAATGGCGGATGGGGTAATAAATAGGAAAAAAATGTTGTGATATAGTTTATGGTTTATCTCAGAGATTCTCAAATAGTGGTATATGTAGCACTAGTGGTACATTACGTTTATTCAGGTCAGGTGGTACACAGAGATGTAACAAAAAGTCAGACATATACAGATATCCAGTGCATTACGAATCAGTCATTTTCTCTTGCTATAAAATGCCTTGTTTGTAATTGGTTATCAATAGGTCCATATCCATAGGGTCTAATAATCAATCATTATGCAGTTAGTTAAGTTACGATGTACTTAGTACATTTCCTATTAGATTTTAAATTTTTAAATGAACGATGTGCTTAAGACTAAAATAGACATTGAATGAAAGTAAATAATAGCTTGCATACAACAATACAATAAAACTATGATTTTTTTGCCAAGATTATCTTATATCTTAATTCGAATATAATTGTGGTCTGAAACCAGTAACAGCGCCATCTAATGGGCTTATTTTGAAACTTTTTTTTTTTCGAGTTTAGAAGATCGGCGTGGGAACTATTTTAGAAACTTTAAGTTGTGTTTTATCTTACATAAAAAGGATTTAAACAAAAAAAAATGTTTGATGCCCGTATAACGGGATTATTCGCTAGTTTATTTTATTCTGTTTGTTCTCTGACTATAAGCACGTACTCTTGGCTGCACAAAGTCCGAATTATGAAAAATACACATGGTGGGTACATGAATTTTTAGCAGTTTATTTAAGTGGTACAACATTCCAAAAGTTTAATAACCCCTAGTTTATTCCTTTGCTTTGCAAAAGCTGCATTTGAATGTAATTTGTCCATTAGTTTAGAAAGCAAAAAGATAAATTGAATTAACAATAAATTGATGGTAAAATTAAACCGTTTTAAAAGCTGATTCAACAACAACAACAACAAAGCAAATTGTTAAAAAAAATAAGATACCCGACTACTTTTAGACTCTTCAAATTTGAAATGTATTAACATGAAGATTTGAAGAATATTTTATCTGTCAGATATATATTTAATTTTCGAAAACAACTGGACATAATATAAATTCATTTATTTAAAAATTGGTTTTAAAAAATTAATAGGATTTTAAAAAATAAAAACATATTATGTTTCATGTATTGTTAATTGACAGATGGTGATTATTTACAATTCTCCCCCCCCCCNCCCCTACTTGCAATGAGAAAATTTTCAGCCATTAAAATCATTTCTTTATTCTCAGTGAATAAAAATTAATCCTTTAGTTCACACAAAATAATACAAATATTTACCTCTTCCATTCTGTTTCAAAATTGACAAAATTATTTTCAACATTAGAAAAAAAAAATCACTTATAAGATAATGGAAAGTTGATAACTAAATTGTTAACGGGAGGAACTTACAGTACATTGCATTAAGAGCATTGTTTGCAATACCATGTGGGAATGTGTTCTGTTATACAGTATAGGAAATTTTAAAATTTTTATAAGAACCAGTCATGACCTCAGGTCTTCCAGATTAGGGCTATTTGTATAATTATATACTATTTGACTATTAGCTACCTATTATTCAAATAGTATATACATATACAAACAAAATTATGGGATAAGCATGACCCCAGATCAGTAGTTCTTTTTTCTTTTTGGGGAGTTGTGGAACAAAACATCTGGAGAACACTAATATTTTATATTAACTTTTCTTATTTTACTTCATTCTTTGTTCCCTTTATAAGAGATAGTAGTAGAAATGTCATTGCACTTGCTCTGTCATTAATACTTTTTTCAAAATCACATTTTTGTTCAATAAATAAAGGCTGAATACTCATATGCGTGAATTTATGGATGAAGATATGTGTATCACTACATATAGTTTTTCATTTCAACCCAACAATTTTCCATATTGACTGCTCTATATGTATTCTCATTGGTGCATGACACCAAAACAAATGTCTGAATACAAAGACATATGCATGGGTATTCAAGCAAGGATAGCACATTCAAAAATGTGAATTACAACATTTCATCATAAACTATGCTACAGTTCATTTCAAAACTTGTGCAACACTCATGCCAACTTTTTTGATTAGAAACCATTCCAAAATTTCTATATCAAATAGATCTTAAACCCTGTAAATTTAAAACATTTCAACTTCCTGCCCTGAGCCAAAAATGATGTATTTTACACTTTCATTCCTGGAACTATCTTGTAAAACATATTTCCAACCTTACTTAATACAATATTGTTTCAATGAATATACTTTATTATAAATTGTAGTCTTTATATTCCTGAATGAAAAATATGAATAAAGGTTTGTAATGGTCACAGAATTTAAAAATGTATGCCATAACTTGAGAAGGATGTCTAATTATTCTTTATATTGTACAAAGTGTCTCTAAGTACTAACAATGGTTATGAGATCAAACCAGTATTTAAAAAAAATAATGATTTTTAGGTGTATGCTATCTCAATATATATACTGATTTAGTTAACCACAGCATGGTGCATGAAAATCATCTAGAGATTATCGCACTTGCTTAGCTTAACATCATTATCACCATTTTAGGAGGAATAGGTCATACCGAAAGCCTTCCATCATGGAACCACAAATAGCCATTAAGAAAATTAAACTTGTGAATAAGTCAGTGGATTTATTGCGAGAAGGATAAAATATACTAACATATAATACCGTGTCTAACATACCAAACTCAAAACAAAAAATGGATATAAATAATGACAGAGTTTCAATGTTGGTTGAAAGTACTAAACGACTTGGTTGATGACTTCACTTGCATGGTGTTAGGCTTAGCAAGATAAGTCTAAATATAGTTATGAAGCATTTTATAAACATAAATATTATAAAATATATTTCACAGTTTTTATTGCTTCCAAATCCAAAATTTTTCTTTTTTAAGCTGGCACAAAAGGAAAATATGGATATAGTTAAAAACGCAATAGATAACATAAACATCATAAAGATGGTAATGGTGAAAAGAAAGCAGAGTATAGACCATTTACTTACTACTGTGGACAGAATTCCTCCAGATATGGCATGAACTGAGCTAATAAAATTCTTAGAACCATATGGTCAAACACTGGCATATGACTCCAAGAAAAATAGAATTACCANGTGGTATGGCATTGGAAATGGCACCAGTTTCAGTTGTATCAAAATTAAACAAAATTATAAGATATTTCTGACCTTTTGAAAGCTTTTGAATCAAATAAAATTAAGTTCTTATTAAAAGTTAAGGGAAGATGTAACGTTTGCTTAAATACATGTAAGATGGTCATATTGCAAAAGATTGTAAGATTTATTTGTGCTATCAATGTGGACAAAAAAATCAACAGTCCGGACATAAATGCAATGCAACATGTCATATGTGGCTAGATTACAGTTGGACAGAAGTTCATCTAAAACCTTTTCTAGGTTGAAGATAATAATGAAAGCGATTACAACATGTTGGGAAATGAATAGGATGATGACCAAGAATCAATGCAAAGTGCTGATTAGTGACTGTGAGAAGAAATTGCAAAAGCAAAAAAAGATGTTGAACAATGACTTGAAGAATTAAAAAGTTTAAATGAAATTTAGGAAAAGTAACTTCGTGAAGCAAATATTGGCTTGATGCAAACCATTAGAGATGAAAATGAAGCCTATGAAAATGCAATTAAAAAGGCAGAAAAATGGTCAAGGGATAAAGAAACGTAAAAGAGTATTTATTATAAGTCATAATGATATTTTACTCATACACTTGTTTTTATTACAAACTAAAGTAAGTAAAACTTTTCTTTTATTCTAATATTTAAACTTATTGTCTACTTTGTTGAATTAATGTTGCTATGCTTGCTTAAAAAAAGGGGGGAGGTGGAGGCTAGAATTTGTAAGGATTGATTATTATATTTTTATTTAGCAAATACTTTAAGTGTTACATTTGGATCTGCTAATATTGGGCAGTTATCAATGATTAAAACCTATTAAAGAAAATGTAATAAGTCATATTTTTAAAAATGTATAAAACATACAATTTCAATATATCGATAATTAAATTAATATAAAACATTTTAATAATAAAAATGAAATTTTGCTGTTAAGAAAGACTTGTATTAAAAAAAATATCTCCATTTTTGTGCTACAAGAGACTCGCATAAGAGAAACATATAGATAAAAAATACCAAAATATTCTGACCGATAATTACATTATATTTGAAGGAAATGGAATTCACTCTTCCGTTGGAGTATTGTTAGGTTTAACAAAAATTAAAACTTTAAAGGTGGGACCGCATTTGCATCTGAGATGTTGCATCTCAAGCATTCGTCTGAAGCACTTGGTTGAGAATACATTGGTTCCTATGAGAGAGACTGCACTTGATGTTTGAGATGCTCCAGATGTCTCCCAAACGCCCAATGTTGCATTTTTTTAATACATTTAAGGATTTCACAATTTAAGTGGAATAAGCTATAATCAAATCAGTGAGCCCACATTTGTGCTTGACATCATGTTTATGAGAAAGCAATTTACTGATTATATATAAAATACAATTTATTACTCTTTTTATATTCATAGAGTTATACAGTGTATATAAGTTGTACAATCTAGATAGATTTTGATTTTAATTTATAGCAAATAAATGGGTTTATAATAAATTACTTGGAAAATAAGATCAATGCTTTTGATATCTGATGTGCTAGAAGAATGTTGAAAATAAAATGGACAGATTTGATCAGAAATGAAGAAATGTTGAAAAAATGGGAAGGTGGTTATAGTCTTTTAGATGATGTAAAGCAGAGGAAATTGAAATATGTCGAGTATGTTTTGAGAGGATCTGCAGGAATTAGACTAGTAACAGCACTTGAAGGTTGAAGAGAAAGGAGAAAAAGAAGAGGAAGACAAAGAAGAGAATGGTTGGATGACTTTAAGGACTGGGATAACATCAAGCAATTTTTTATATTAAAAAGGAGAGCTATTATATTTAATGTTTCCAACTTAATATAATTATAAACGATTGTTTACAAAGAGAGATTTAGTCATAAACTGTTTTGTTGTTTTTATTTATGCAACTTAAAAAGGGTCTTAATGAAGTTTTGAGGATTTTTCCTCTCTTAAATAACAAAAAGAGTTAGTCATCTATTGATAGATGATTGTAGATTTTTTTTTTTTAACTTTTTCTTAGTTATGATTTGAAATATCATAACTAATTTGTAAAGCTTACAGTATATACTGGGGTGCCTGGGGAGGAGGGGACTCAAGGCTATAATTAAATCCTGCTGTGAACATGGATATTGTGTTTCTTTCTGACAAAGGACCTGGAAGAACAGCTTAATGTAAAGGTCAGGTTTGACTAGAATTTTCAAACCTTTTTTTTTTCCCCAAAAAATAAAACTATGGATGATTAACTGCTTGTTTCAGAAAGCAATTTTATAATTTCATTCTTTAAGTTTGCATACTATTGGCAAATAGCATAATATGTAATCTAGATACGATATACACTGTTCTCATTTTCATTCAGCTTGGAGATATCTTTTGATATTTGATAATCATAATAGCCTACATAATTGTTTTTTGATTGAATTTGTAGAAGACTTTGCTAATGAATAAAATGAAATTACATTCAACTTACAATATAATTCTTGGAGCTTGGAATATTGTGTATGGTATATAATTTATATTAAATTTCTGTATGCTTATGACCCTGTATTCAATGGGTGAATCTATTTATGCATTGTATATTTGATAGCCGATATAAATTGTGTCGGAGTATGCAGTATCTGATCTTGAAAATGTTGTTTCAAGCGCAAGTGCAATACCAACTTTTGTTCAATGGCTAAATATGATGACTTGTTCAATGGCTTAAATAAGATGGAGACAAATGAATAGGTCTGTGCAAGTATTGAATTTATTCTACAATTATGGATGGTGGCAGATGTCTGTCTCTCTTTCAATCGCACATGCGTGACAGCTGAAGTGCTCGGGATCTTGAGGACACATCCATTTTCTTTATTTTTTTTACGCAATGGATAACATTGTGAGAAGAATAAATAAACCATTATTCTCCAAACTTTCTATTCTTATAATAATAATAAAAATAAGTAGGAAAAAAATTAATTTCTAAATCGAATGAATTTTAAGACTTTTGGTGATCTAAAAAAAAAAAAAATATCACCTGATTAAAATTTAAGAAATATTTTTTAAGTTGTATTTTAAAATGTGAAATATAATAAAAATTCTATTATTAATGTCCAGTCCTGTTTTTTTAATGAAAACATTATAGAACATCTGCAAAGGAAGATTAACAATGTATCAATGTTGTTTATAATGAAATGAGTTTATTCAATCCATTATTTATAAGCTAAGAGTCGACTGTTTTATTATTATTACAGCATTAGATCAGTTTGCACCTCATCAAATGTTCCTTTAATGACTATGGATAAAGGTGAAGTTAGATTAATAGAATCGTCACATCACAAATATAGCCAAGAATGGCAAATATTTAATCAAGCATTAATCTTTTTTTTTTTTTACATTAAAAAAGTTGACCTTACACTCACTGTGAGAATTTTAGTTTCACTAAATCATATTTATTAACACGCAGATGGAAAGAAAATTACAAAGATATAAAATTTTAAATACAATTTAGATGAAAAAAGATAAAACAATAATTGTTTTACAAAAACGACAAAAAAAGTTGAGATATTTCATCCCCCCCCCCCTCCCTTTTTCCTTCCCTAGATTTTAAAATTATTTTAAACATAGTATAATTTAAATTGGCATTTATTTTGAAAATATGTAAGTTAATATCTTTAAAAAATTTAGTTAAAAAAGTTGCATATTCTTACTATAAATAATTAAAATATATGATTAAATGTTGGCTGATTTGTTTTTTTAACAATGGATTCTCATCATAATATAATTGAAGTGATGATAATGATATAATCCAATGGGGGTAATAATAAGCCCTATTATAATAACAATAGAGATAGGGCTTCTCCTCCAAAAAAATCAAAATACGGCCAAAATAAAAACCAAACACTAGGGGCCATAACTTTAACCCCAGTGGATGGCCAACCTGGCTCTTATAAAATAGGTCAAGGGCTAGAGAATATAACTTTAGCCCAAAGTCCTAGATCTCCACCAAGAAGAAATCGGATGAGCAGAGGTCCCAGCCCAACAAATGGTTCAGATACCCCAAACGTAATGTGCTAGGTGCGGAAGGAGGCCCACACCCAGCTTTTAGATCATATTCCACCCCTATACAAATAAAATTAATACCTACTGTTAAAGTTAAAATAAATAACATAGAGTTGGACCTAAGGGTAGAAACAGATGCCGCTAAATCTTGACTAAGGGCATCAATTTGAAAACAAACTAAATCCTTGCCTGGAGACAATAGTTCTAGCCATAAGCAAAAAACAATATCATCCATTAGGTAGTTTTATTTTAACTTTAACAATTGGGAAATTGTCGACAAAGCAATGTTTTTATATTTTTAATGGCCTAATTCATGATAGGGATAGACTNCTTGTGGGAAAATAATATAGATTTATTAATCACTGAAAATAAAATTAAATATAAGATTGGACAAAATATAGAGTACTTAGAGTACTCAAGTGATCCAATCAGTATAAACCACTAGCAAGAGTCTATGTTAAAGAAGAATATTCCCAACCATTTTTAGAGAATTATCTAGAGTTAATAGCTTTAAAATAAAAAAAGAGCTGATAAGTCCCTACTATATAAATGAAAAATTAACAGAAGATGAGGTCTATACTTGGATAGATAAGTTTAGAGAAATTATAGTAGATAATATATTTATACATGACACATATAATGAATTTATAGAAACTAGCAGTAAAGTTATAATAATTAATGCCATACCTAAAGCAAATCCTCTCAAATTTAAATGTGAAGGGTTTGGAGATATATTATAAAAAATTAATGTCTGTAGAAATGTGTGTCCTAGATGAACAAAAATAAATACTAAAACAGTTTTTAATTAGTAGGGAAGCAAAGTTCAGTGATAAACCCGGTTGCAATAAAATGACAGTTCATCGCATAAGAATCGGTAATCATCTCTCCATTCAAAAGCATGCATACAAAGCTACACCAAAAAAGGTGATCATCAAAAAGCAAATTTAACAAATGCTCCAAGATGAAATTATCCTCAGTGAGTCAGATTGGAGCTCTCCGGTTGTATTAGTGGACAAGCCCGATGGGAGTAGTTCTTTTTGTGTCGACTACAGAGCTCTTAATCTAATTACTGAAAGTGACCAGTTCCTTATGACAAGAATCAATGAAATCATTCAACAATTGAATGATAGTAAAATCATTAGTAGTGTTGATCATTTATAGTGGATACTGGCAGATTAAAATGAACCCCAATTGTCTGCCACAAAGGACTCTTGGAGTTCACGATAATGCCATTTGGGTGCAAAACNGTACCAGCAACATTCAATAGAATGATGTCCAGGTTCTAAGTGCAGAAATTCAGAAAATCACATTCACTTAAATAAATGATGTAATAATCTACTCAAAAACTTTTGAGGAACATTTGCAACATCTAAGCATTATTTTTGATAAATACTTGCTCATCAAATTAAAAAAAGTGCCAATTCTGTAAGAAACAAACAAAATTTCTGGGGAAGATCATTGAAAATGGGCAAATTAATATTGAACCGAATAAAAAGAAAGCCATTACATAATTTGCCCACCCTAACAAAGTGAAAGCTGTCTAACAATTCCTGGGTATGACAGAATGGTTACGAGCACATATTAAAAAATATGCTGATATTTGAAAACCTTTGTTTGACATCACTAGTAAAAAGAATAAATTTGCTTGGAACAATAAATGTGAACAAGCATTTAGTACTCTTAAAAAGGCTCTATTAGACAGTGAAACAGATCTTATCCTACCCAACTTTGGTAAACGGTTCATCCTTGAAACCGATACCTTGGAGGACAGTCTGGGAGCAGTGTTAAAACAGCTCAGAAACAAGGGACAACCATGTGTGATAGAGTGTGTGAGTCACATGCTACATAATTCAGAAAAGAACTACTTCTATTACAGAGAAAGAATGTCTGGCCATAGTCTGGAGCCTCAAAAAATGTTGAGGCTTTATCAGTGATAGTAAGGTAGCAATCGTGCTGATCACTGTGCACTGAAATGCTGCTAAAAACAAAAGACATTAATGGCAGATAGAAGAGAGGACATTAAGACTAATGGGGTTTGATTATAAGGTGGAGTATAGGAAAGAGAAGGACAATGTTGTGAAAGATGCCCTATCCTGGGGGTCCACAATAGTTGAAGACCCTGATTTGAACTTAGATCTGGAAAGAGTTTCTCCCCATATCATTATAAAGAGATTTACTGGCTTGAGTTCGAACCCCAACTATCATTCCTACAAAATACAGAAACTTTGATCAAAGCTCAAAATCAGACACTAACTTAACTAATTTAAAAAATAAAATCCTGACAAGTATAGCCAAAGATCTGACAAAAGATCATGTCAAAAATTATGTCATAGTAGACAATATTCTATGCTACCATAATAGAGGTTCCCAAGCACCTCCTAGGCCAAGAATCCCTGGCTGCATGATAGATAAAGTCATAAAAGAATTTTATGACAGACCAGAGGGGGGGCACCTAGGATGGTACAAAACAATGAGAAAAATCTGCTCCAGAGTTTTCTGGAAAAGTATGGGAAAACACATTAAAAAATATGTCCAAACTTTCAATATCTGTCAACTAACAAAGCACACCAACATAAACTTGAAAGCACCCATGTGTGTGTGTGCATGCGAGTAACCCATGTAGCTAGTGGCATTGGATCTAATGGGACCATACCCCAGATCAAAATGTCTGAACACCAATTTACTAGTAATCATAAATTACTACTCAAAATGGGTGGAAGTA
>PXIH01S0012852.1:3436-14476 GCA_003024985.2 Euperipatoides rowelli | reverse complement strand
AAAAAAACAACTGATTAAGATACTGTATACGTCTGTGTATTATATAGGCTAGTAAGAAGTTTGTGTGGCTAGTAGTTTTGCAGTGATACTAGCCAGCCAGGCTAGCAGTCAAAAAATTTAATTTCGAGCCCTGACTGCAATCATTAAATACGACCATAACTGATGTAAATAACACATTTACAACTTAAACCTATGAAAACAGTCAAATATAAATTAAAACATATAAGGCAATAACACTGAGATGTGAAGTGAAATGAGTTTGACGACAAACTGACATCAGCTAAAACAGTACATACTGCATGCAAGTTTTAGTTAGGAACTGATCAGGTGCAGTGTTGGTCGGACCATATTTTTGGCACATGGGAGAAATGCTGGATGCCCCTTACCTGCCAACTTAAACAATCAGAATTAGTAAAGCTTTTGAAAAGAAGACAAGATGTCTAGGGGGCTAACCGAATTGTGAGGTCTAAGATTAGAGCCCTAATAAGTGTTAGGAGACAAGGACCCTGAATAATGTAAGCTTCATTGGATATAATGTGTAAAGGGAAGGAAGCTTACACGATTGTATGTACAAACAATTATATTGTGTGAATGGGAGTTTGCAGTTAAAGCAGTCCTTAATTGACAATCAATTAACGTTTATTATGAATGTCTATCACCATGAACAAATATAAATGTCAATTGCTTATTCATGGTCAGGGCTCCCAGTGATCATGTGCTAGCATCATGTGCTGGCATCATGTGTCCATTCTTGCAAATCGGGCATACGTAAACGGGGAATAGTATTACTGTAAATTAAGTATGTATCGAATCCCATTTTGGATTCAATGGCCGAATACTAAATAGTTACAAATTATTCGGCAGGAGACAAAAGGGAGCCGAATAGTTCTATTATAGTATTTCATTAACAATAAATGATTTATAATTTATTTTATTAAAAAAAAAATAAGAGAAACATTTTTCAATCAATTAAGTTACTATTTAAAATTCTGTATGCATTTATTCAAATTAAAATAACTTATTTTTCAAGAACTTAGAATTATTAAAGACATTTTAAATTATTACCTGTGAAAATTTTTTATTATTTTTTAAGAACTCTGGCTTCTAAATTGTACTATAAACTATTCGGCCGGATATAAATAAATGGAAAAATGCTTGGTATTTTTCAGGATAAAATGTGAAGCTGGCATTTGGCGCCACCTATAGTAAATGTGCACATACTCATGAATGTCTGTGAAGTGAATGTCTGTATAGTCGCATATGCCAGTATACTTTGATAAATAATAGCCTATCAACATGATTTTAAAATATTTTTCTAAATTTGTACATCTGGTACAGGTGATATCATGAGATATATGTTACTTTTTATAATATTAAAAAAAAAAAACGGCCATAAATTATATGGAAGTAATTATGAAATTATAGTCAACAATTACTAATTTTCACCTTAGTTAAAATAAAACTGTTTCCTGAAAGGGTTAACTTTTCTTAAATTAATTAAATATTTTTTGAGAAATAAAGTTAAATTTAATTAAGATGGAGAAAAAAACTGCTACAGAATATTAAGAGAAATTATTTTCAAATTTTAAAAAAAAAATCATATTTTTCTGGGTTGAACAAAAGTCACATTCTGTGAATATTAAATTCAAGATAAAATATGGTAACTTATACAAAAAAAATTATTCGTATTTTTTTTTTTTTTTTGTATGTCAAATTTCATCTAGATTTCAAATTTACTTACATATTTAAATGTAACAATTTTAATCAAATAGTTCTTTTTTTTTTCTCTGTGTCCAATGTAAACCTTATTTTGAACCCTATTAAAGAGGTTACTGTTGTAAAGCATTCTACTAGTGTCTGACATTGATAATCCTCTTGAGAGAAAACTTGTCAAACTCAATTGAGCCATACATTCAAAACTACCTTTTAAATTGCGACACAGCTTCATACCTTTCCCTATCACAATCGGAAGCCAATCAACTGCTAACATAGATCTTTCTATACTCGTCTTTCTATTTTCAAACTAAGCATTTTTCTTTCATTAGCCAAACCTCAACATCTTCAGATTTTCTTCTGTCAGACAGCCTGGCTTCATCGTTTTATACTGAAAACTGTAAAATAATTTATTTTGAATGAACTTCATAATACAATAAAACTTCATGACATAAATAGGGTGATTTTTTTTATATCCACAAAAAAAAAAAAAAACCTCAGGGTTCGAATTTGAGTGAGAGCAAATACTCCCAGCAAAGTCACAACTTGCTCCCAGTATCCTTCCTTCATCCACCGCTAGGTGGTATCTAAAAGAAATGGCGTTATAATGGCTTAAACGATTATTAACAAGATGTTTTTTTTATAAAACAATCAATATCTATAGAGAACAAGGTGTACATCCATAGCCCAAATTGAAGGTGAGTGTCAAATATATTAATTCCTTAAAAATAAGTTGCATATTTTTTTAACGGTATCTGCTGATAAAAACGTACCGTAACCAATATTTTCTCCCACTGGTATAAAATTTCTAGTTTTGAGCCCTCAAAAAGATATAAATTTTTATTATTTACTTGATAAAGTATAATATAAAATAACACTTTCATTTTTACACAATTATTGGCTAGCCTAGTAATAGATTTTTTTAATGTGCTATTTTATTATTTATTTTTATATTTTAAATATGACTAGGTTACCCAATAATTACTGTAGTAAAAATTAAATAGTGTCATTATATAAATTATTATCACATAAATAATAAAAATATCTTTTCAATTATAAAATTTAATTTTTTATTTAAATTAAAAAAAAAAATTGTGAGAAAGGGGATAATTATTTACTCAAGCTAAAAAGGGAAGGGGAGGAGTCTATAGTGCAATATTCACCATCCCTTTATGCCATCACATTCAGTAAAGGCATCTGAATTCATCCACTGTAAATTTGACCGAGATAATTTTAAGGATGTTTAATGGAGTGATTTTACCTGATCGTTTAATAATATTAGCAAAAAATATAATATAAAAAGTTAAAATGCTCCCAGTAAGATACAATTGGCTCCCAGTTCACTTGTGAGTGGAAGAAAGTATTTTCTCCTAGTATAAAATTCCTAATTTCGATCCCTGAAAACTCATTGTCCGTTTAGGTGTAGGGGATTTAAACTTTAGTTCTTTATAGTAAAGGAATTTTTCACTCTGTTTCTGAAATTTAACCCAATCATACCGCTGGGCTCATTATTGCGTTTTCATCATAAATATATTACGGAAGCGAAATATGTACATAAAGAGTGATGAAATCTGTAGCATGCATCATCATTTCTTTCATTTGTAAATTGGCAACATCTTAATTTATATGAAAATGTTACTATAAGGCAGAGCCCATGGGCACCTTTCAACCAATTTGTGTACCCGCCGCTGTACTACCACGAAATGATAGCTTGTCTGCGTTAACTTGGCAGCGCCTAAATCCTATTGATTTAGATTGTGAGTGGTTTGCCAACCAATTTTAGGCAGTTGTTTTCTTGTAAATCGCCATTTTTTTGGCCAGGGCTCCCACCTTTTTTGCCAAGTTAACGTGGACGAACTTGAGTGTAATGCACATAGGCGGTCTAAATAAGTAGTGGTCGGATAGTTAGATAATTGTCTAAATACAAGCGATACAATCCAGATTCTTCCTCGTTTTTGACATCTGCGCATATATTTTCGCTATTACGGAAATATAGATGGTGCCCGCCACCCTACAAATATTTTAGAATGTGCTCTAGGGTACAAAAAGGTTGAGAATCCCTGCTATAAGGCATCCACTCTTATCTGCAGGGACAGATTTAGATTTTTGGGAGCCCTGGGCACAAAAGAAATATGGGGCTCCCTAGCGGGTACAGAAGCAAACCTTGGCAGAAATTTTTTTTTAAAAAAAAAAAGTAAATTTTGAGGCTTTTAAATGCAAATTTTTTTACTGCTAGAAAAAATAGTCATTTCCTGTGAGTAAATTGTTTCGGAAACGGACTACTTTTCCAGCATTGGGAAATTTTTTTTTACCCTATTTCCAAGAATGACTTTTTACTAATTGTAATTTGTATAGGATGATTCCAACTAATAAAGACTTTTCAATATATTAGAGTTGATAGTTATCTCTCATTTTAATATTGAAACTTTAATAGACTAATGTAAAAAACTTTTGTCTCAAAGGAAAAATTAACCCTAAAAAATATTTTGATATTATTTGTTGTATAACCTGAATGTAATTAATATATTTTACCCTACCAAAAAACATAATTTTAAATATTTGTTTTATTTTATTTAGGGGTGAGGCGTCTCTAAATTGGGGTGTGGGGCACTATCGATGGATATACCCTACCAAAATGATTTTATTTATTTAGGGGTGGAGCGCCTTAAAATTGGGGCCACTGACTAATTGATAAAACTAACTTAGGTCACTGTATACCATATCAAGAAAAAAATATTTTATTTTTTTTAGGGATAGGGACCATCAAAATTGGGGGCCACTAACTAATGTTTATTAACATAGATAAAACTTACAAATGATATTTGCATACCATAAAAAAAAAATTAATAAAAAATTTTTTTTTTGGAAGGGGTGGGTTGTGCCCCTGAAAATTGAGGGCCCTGGGCGAATGCCCATTGTGTCCACTTGTAAATCGCCCCTGCTTATCTGTAAAAACATCAGCATATTATCAATCTCTTCCCTTATCTGTAAAACGTCAGTAAATAATTATCAATCTCCATTCTTATCAATTTTGTTTTCCCTACGGAGAATTTCTTGCAAAGATAAAAGAGAGTACTGCAACACATCAATTCATTAGTAGAATGACCATTTTTTGTTTTTAACTTGTATTTTGTTTCTTAAACGTTTTGTATCGGTCAGAAATACTGCCAGCCCTGCGAAGGTAAACAACTCCCGGTATAACGGGCTATACAGTATACCGACCAAGTTATGGACAACACACTATGGCTCCACCTAGCGGCACAGAGCCTGCACAGAACATCACGACATAATAACATGCAACATATTACTGGACAAATAAACAGATAAACATTTCTTGACAAATTCTGTTTTTCAATGAAAGCGAGGCTGTTGTGAAGCGAGTGTTTTTCAGCCTTATTGTTCTGGAGAATTGTTTTTTTTCCCTCGTATGTTAATTTGCAGCATAAATAAAACGGCCAACTTTGTCTTTTCCCAGTCTACCAGATCCTCATAATTTTAAAGACAAATAGGTTTCATAGGACAAACAGCCTTAAAGTGTCCTATTAAGCTGAATTTCATGTCTTATTTTTTAATACGGCATGGTAGATGGCCAAAGGAGTAGTCTATGAAGTACAGTAGGTTACTAAGATAATTAGCTCAGTTGTTACTTCAAATAGACTGTTTGTTATGTAGGAATGTAAACTAAGTAACTGCAGAGAGATAAAATAAATATACTGTAAAGACTAGTTATAATGTAAATCTTTATATTTGCATATGGATAAATAGTTTAAATGGGAAATTGCCATATATGCTAGATAATGCTTTTGCAAATATGGGCTATATAATGAGCTCATATATTATCGGAGGGAAGGTAAGCTTATTGGCAACCCAGGGTACTGAGTTCTCCTCTCTGATACAGTGATAATTCTGGGTAGTTTTGTTTCAGGCTTTTAGCTTGAAGTAGATGAAAACATTCGTATAAACATCCACGTCCAGACATATGGTAGAATAATGTCCATAAGTTCATATATTCCCTGATATCCATCTATGAATAATAGTTGACTCCTTAAATGTGAAGGAGATCAAGTTTATAGTTTCCAAAGTAAGAGTTTTAGGTATAGAATAGTTGTTCTTTTTGTCGTATTTGGAACATGACATATAATGTATGAGCTGCAACATTTAGTAATTCTAAATTGAAAGTTCGAACTTTCAATTTAGAATCACGAATGTGCTAGCTCACACATTATATGTCATGTTCAAATAGCAGTGAGATCACAGAATAATGATGTCGTGCCACAATGATATTATGCAAATGCATGTTTCCAAACTGAACTATAGAAACTGACCTTTGACTCTGTCCAACTCATTAGCATAATTTTTTCAAAGTATTGCAATGTATAATTCACTTATTAGAACAAACGAGTCAAATTTTGTCTCATTTAACGGTTTATATTGATATATAAACATAAAAGGCTAGATTACAATGATCGTAAAACAGTTCGTGAAACAAACTTGTGTTAAAATAAAATATATGTAAGTTAAAACGTCTTCACGAATGTCAGACACACCATACTGAGATGTTACGGAGAGATTCCATAATTTTATTTCTACGAGCTTTGTTATTTATGAAAATTTAAAAAGAGTCATCCTGGTTTCTGTATACAATACAGTGTACCAAAAACCTATGTTTTAGGCTTAAATTTAAAAAAAAAATTTAAAAAACTAGTTACGCTTCATTGTTCCTATTCCTTATTTCTTCCTAAAGAAGCTTAATTCTACGATTCCACAATACGGGAAGAAAAAATAGTTGTCCAGATTTAGCAAGCAGATAAGTTTCCTTTTATCGGTCTTTCTTATTTATGTGCATTTCAGAGTAAAAAGAAAATATTTATCAGCAAATTTCCATACAAATTGACACAGTGATTAGGCTATATTCACTCGTGTTAAAAATTTTGAAGTACACTGCTACACAAAATAAGTATTAGCGGTTTTGACTGTGAGCAGAAACGTTCGGCTTCAATCGTATGCATCAGTGCACTACTTTTACAAAACAAGTGACGGATTATTCACTTATGAAAAGTAGAGGGTTAAAGATTTCTCAATCTTTCCAATTTTATGCTTAACACTCAGAGATGGAATAATTAACTTTTTATCAGGATTATAAAGATGAAATCAAAAAATCTGTAAAATAACATTAAATATTAATTTCAAAAAAGTGTGGTGGGGGAGGGAGGAGGAAGTGTGAAAAATAATTATTCTAACTAGAATCAAATTTCATTACTCAAATATATTTTTTAGTAGTAAGATTTAATTTCTGATTAAAATGATATACAGCAGTCTGCTTATTTTTAAGTTTATATTAAAAATCATATATTTTTTTAATTCTACAGAATTAACCCTTTCCACTCCACTGAATTCAGAGAATTTAGTTTCTACAGCTCCACAATAAAAATGAAAAATCAATTTTTTTTTAAATTAAGATTAGTATTCTTTTAATTTTTTTTTTTTTTTTTTAAATCTCTTGGGATAATTAAAGACAAATATATTTTGAGTCTTTCAAATAAAAAAAAAATAGTGATTGAAACATATTTGAATTTAATAATAATTATTGATTATGAAATACAAGGAAATGAAAATGGCGATTCAGAATCGACTTTGGAGTGCAACTACTAAATTAAAAATGGCGATTGAGAATCGCCATTGGAGTGTAAAGGGTTAACGGTTGAAGAAATAGTATCATGTGACCATGCATGTTTTTTTCTTCTTTTTGCTGGGTAGCAATAACAAATATTCTAATGTGGACGCCATTGCCACAATATTTAAAATATTGAAATAAAGTATGTAGATATTTAATTACGGTTAGATTTATGCATTTGAAGAAGATTTTTGTACAAATTATTAATTTTAGTGGGTCAATATGAGCAAATAAATTTTATATTAAAATAACATTTGATAAATAAAATACAGTAGGCCTACCAGTGTATGATAGTTTATCCAAGAATGGAAACATTTAAAATAATATTTCTATCATCTAATATAATAATCTGCTTACTTTGTTCCTCTGAAACCCCAAAAGTGAGATCATTAGTATTTCGTTTTAACTTTTTGCGATTTGCAAATAAGACTTTTTCATTTTTAAACCAACAGAGGGAGCTGTGGAAAAACAGGGTAAGGAGGGGAATTCCCTTTAAGAAGTGAAAGTAATCTGAAGTGATAATTTTCTTCTCCTTATATTATGCTCTAGACTTTTAATTGTGGAATAGTCAGGATAACCATCAAACACAACCATACTTCCTAACCCCATGGGTCAAAAAGCTTTTGATGATATTATAAGTTTCTTTACTGGACCAAACAACACTATGAAGATAATAGCCTCCATCTATAAAAGAAGCGTATTCATAAGATTTTGCTGTTCTTATCTTATCTTCCTCAAAAGCCTTAACTATACTTGATTTTGTTCCCTTTCTCATCATCTTATTGTTCTAAAAGTCTATAACTGCTTTCACTCCGAGTTTACTATGTCTGAGACCCCAATCCATCATTCCGATTTTCAGCATACTTCTGAATTGTATGTTTTATATTTAGCATATGAACAAGGTGAAAGTTTTTTTGGTATTTTCATGGTGCTTACCCTTGCTACCATGCCACAAAATAAGCAATGCTGTTGGAACTCAAAATTTTGATTTGAGACCCTTATCTTGGACCTATATCACAACTAACAGAAATATTATCATTATCGGAAGTGCTTGCCTAATAAGCTATGATTGAGTTGTTGAGTATATATGTATTTCGGCATTGTTTGTCTCTAGGTCCTAAAATTTCATACATATTTTATCTCCCCTCTATAAGCTTGCTTCAATTAAGCTTTTTAAATATCCCTTTGAGGTGACAAGAACAGTTTCTCTTACACAAAGACTAATTTCCTACAACACTTTAATTTCTCTTTATTTGTATCTTTAATTTATATAAACTATTGTCACACAGGTTTAGGAAAAATGATAGTTAATAATCAAATTTTAAGCAAAATACTAAGGTATATAAATGACAACACAAGATAAATTAGCACCCAAAAACTGACACCACAAATGACCTATTTGCATTACAGATCAAATACAACAAAGATTCTTATATTTATACTAGCAACTAAATTACTGTGCATGATTGTGACTTGTGAGAAAATAACATGTGACAAAATGGGGGAGGAAAGATGTTTGTAAAAATGTGAGTACCAAGTGCAAAAAATCATATACTTTGTGCATGTGTAGAATTGCGGAGGAAAAAATTGTTTTGAGGGAAAAATACTTTTACGCTTTCATTGCAAATGGAATGAAAAAAAAAAAGATTATTATTTGATTTTGTCAAGCTATTACGAAATTTTTTTAAAAAAAGTAAAATCAATTATAAAAATGGATACCATAGTTCAGTGTTTCCCAACCTTTTTATTATCGTGGACCGGCTGCACCGACAGATAATTTTACGTGGAGCGGTAATTATATGAGACAATGTATTATGTTTATTTTTTAATAGTAACAGTCGCAGCGCAGCAGTGGTGATTGTCTCTAAACACGAAAACGTAACTGCTATCACGTTCTTTTAGCGCCCGTTAAAAAAATTACATTCACAGTAAATTGGTAGAATTATAGGCTATATAAGCGATATTAATACATTGTCAGTCATTGTTTATTGACTTTATGAAGTCGTTAATTGTTTAGTTTTAATTATTTTTTTCTACTGATCTACTTTAATAATAATAATTAGCAATGATAATACCGTGATAATAATGCGATATAAAGATGTAACTATGTTGTTGTTGTTGTTTTTACGAATGTTTTTCTGTGGACTGGTGAAATGTTTCCATTGACCGGTGATGGTCCACAGACCAGTGGTTGATAAAACACTGCCATAGTTAATAATATATTAAATAATTTAATTTTATAGTAATAGATTTCAATTTTTATAGTTAAAAAAATAAGAGGATTATAAAAAAGTCATTTTTTCTGTTATAAATTTTTAATATATAACATTTTAGCCATGAATCATTTTTTTGGTTTCTAAGTTTAATATAAGTTTACAAATGTATATGTCTTATAAAAAGCTGATTAGCATTTGTTTTATTCTGTTGCATTGGTTCGCGTGTCCAGGGACAAGTCTATTTTTGTACGGTTTATTTTCGAATTACGGCTTTATTAGCAAATGTCGTATTAACGTGATCTGATCAATCACGGAAAGTTAAACAATGTGCAAGCCAATCAGCTCTCTTTAAATATGAAAATTAATGTAATTTATTTATTTGTATTAATTTTACATATGTGCTACATTCTTGCTATTTAAGAGAATAGAACATGTATGTCTCAGGGTCATACTCAGTTGAATCATCATTACCACTCCAACAAGTATTTGTTCCCTAACCCAGTGGTTCCCAACCTGTGGTCCGGGGACCACAAGTGGTTCCTGGACCATTATCAGGTGGTCCCTGGCTGTTTTATCAATTTAAAAAAAAATCTTCATTTTTAGTTTGGCAACTAATCAATAACTTGTGAAATTGAATATTGGCAATTCTTTCTAAAACAATTGATTATGATATTGTGATATTACATATAAGATGGTGCTCCTAACCCGCCCCCCCCCCCCCAAAAAAAAAAGGTCTTCCAATAATCATATCTATTTGTGTGTGTGAGTTGGTGGTACGCAACTTATATGTAGTTGGAAAAGTAGTTCTCACATGTAAAAAGGTTGCGAGCTGCTGCTCTAACCAATACGTTGGAGCAGTGATGGCCAAACATATCTGTGTCACCCCCCTTATTTTTATTTTAGAGCGTTATTTGGCCACAGTGAGCAGCTGTTTTAGGTACTGTATTTTTTCTTCTCTTTAAGTCATGGAATAAACAAATAAATTCCGGTCTTCTCGGCTGTTTTCTTTTATTTATTCTGTTCATAAACTTTCAATTCTTTTTAGTATATAGTAGCAATGAAGAAACTTCTGAGCGTAGACTTTTTACATTTAAAAAAAATGTTTTTTTTTTACTTAATCCATTTTAAAACTTTTCTTTTAACAATTACTGATTTCTTTGAGTTCTTATCAAACTGTGAGAATTTATTTAATCCCGTAACTATGTTGTATTTGACAATTTGGAAAATATGTGGTTTTGATGTGTTTTTGGAGTTATAAATAATTCCCTTATACTATTTTTTAACTGTACTAAGGAACGGGGGCCCCGGGACTGGAAATCCATGCGAGGCCTGGTATCACACTCTTATATTTTTTATCTTTTTTAATAATTTATCATGATTAATTTCTTCCAATAATGAACAAATTGAAGTTATCTTATACATAGTTGCCATGGACAA
>PXIH01S0012851.1:3833-15975 GCA_003024985.2 Euperipatoides rowelli | reverse complement strand
TTATTTTCTTAAAATCATAACTAGTTTTGAAAAATATAGATATTTAGGGATATATTAGCATTAAAATCATTCCAAATATTTATGTTTTATATTTCACCTACTATGGAACACTTTCTGTGGAATCATCCATCACATCTATAGGGAAACTGAATCTACAATAGTCAATTTGTGAAATTGATAGGTCTAATCCTGTTATCAGCATGCCTCTTTATGTGGTAGGCTAAAACTATTTCATACATGTCACCAACTTGTCTCCCAGTGGTGATTGTAGAAAAAGATTT
This sequence comes from Euperipatoides rowelli, assembly GCA_003024985.2. NCBI lineage: Eukaryota > Metazoa > Onychophora > Udeonychophora > Euonychophora > Peripatopsidae > Euperipatoides > Euperipatoides rowelli. Next base: position 15,694 of record PXIH01S0012851.1, on the reverse strand, counting down.
CTACAATCCACACCAGGGGTCTCAAACACTAGGCCCTTGGGCTGGATGTGGCCCTAAATGCTATCTTGTGGGCCTGTCAACAAAAAATAAAAAACATTGATTGCTGCCCGCTTACAGGAGTATGGCAAATTCAATTTTTTTTTATTTTTTAAAAAAAAAAACTTCTTTTCAATTCAGCTTACTATAGCCTATAGATATTTATATCAATCAGTTTTTTTTGTTGTGTGTATCTTTCAGGGCTGATACAAAATGTATCGTTCTCAGACAGTTGAATTTTTAATAAATCTGTTTTCAAATATAATCAGAGCTGGTGCACAAATCTATTTGTTTCAGGCAGTTTTCTTTTAAAATGTATTTTCAATCAAACAATGACAATTGGAATGGAATGTATCTGATGATCATCATCAAATCAATTTACTGATTAATATTTTTAATTCATTCCATCAAAAAGTTGCTATTTCTCTTATTAATAAAGTTGCCTATCTAACAGCTGAAAACCCTAATTAAGTTTTCTACTCGATGTTTTGAACAATATGCTGCAAAAATTTGTCATCTGCGAGAAGAGTTTGAAAATCATTTTAATGATTTTAAGAAACTGTTCAGCCCGAGTTTAATTTGTTTTCAATGTCTTTAAAAGTGGATATCGAAAGAGTACAGGTATTTACTGTAGACTACATTCCTATTTATCCAAGAAAAACTTCCTCAATTAAGATCTTTTGCCTTAAAAATGATTACAATGTTTGGAAGCATGTAGGCTAAAGTATTTACAGTAGCCTATCGGGAAACATTTTTTTTTCTTGCATGAAAAATAATAAATCCCAAAACAAGATTCCACCTTTTCTGATGACAATTTACAACCAATAATGAAGGTATCGAGCAAAATCACACCAAGAAACAATTTGCTTTCCCAAACAATACTGCCAAGTCTCCAGCATCATAAAATCCAAATGAATACAAAAATTTTGGATGCAATGTTCAATTTTTTTTTTTTTTAATATTTCAAATAAATATAGGCTAAAGTATTAGTTTACTATTGTCATGTAGAGTAGGCTAATATTAGGCCTACACATATACAGCAGTCTATTCATTTATACTGTATAAAAACACTGTATTATCCAGTATATAAATAAAAATACAGACTTAGCAAGAAGTGGCATATAGGCTATATTATAACAAATCATATTTTATTCATTGTTACATTAATGTGTGCATTTACGAAATAGAAACATGTATTGTTTCCATTCAGAGCAGGGCTGTTCAGTAAATACCATACCCATATAATCTGATCAACTTCCTTGCATGTGCGGATTAATGCTAATTTATTCATGTTATCTACTTTACATACTTGCATAAATAACAGAAATACATAAACAAAGGGAATTGTCAACAATAAAATTTGTAAAAATACAACAATCAAAACAAAAATCAATTTAAACAAGGGAATTCCCAATAAACAAATTCAAGATGTACAGTATATCATCATATTGCAAAAAGTAAAGAACATCAGTGACCAAACATCACTCCTTCTTGTCTAAATCCATAGTTATAAATAGCAATAAGTTTCATTTAAAAATTTTTTAACACTATGAATAAATGACGGTCTAGAGATAATATTCCTAATACCTTTGGATAATTCATATAAAGTCTACCTGTAGGCTACTATCAAGGGAGTTCTAACCGTGGTTCTAATCGAGTGTGTTCAATAATATCCAAATTACCATTTCTCCCCATCAATGCCTTTTGTCTTGCTTGGTTGGAATTAGCTTATGCCTTTCCAGCAAGCAGAAATCTGGCATTTCTTTAGCTGGATTAGCTTATGTCGATCCAACGAGTATGTACCACCCCTGTTTCTGTTTGTTCCAATTTTTATTTATTTCCTTTTATTTTGTTGACTAATAAAATTTGTTTAGATTTTAATCTAAGTTACCTGCAGGTTCCAGTTTCTTTATTTTTTCTTCATTACATTAACCAAGCAGATAACATTCAAGTTTATAGTATCTCCACAAGTCAAAATTTCCCAGTTTCAAGAACAGTGGCAGCAGTGGATCCCAATTACAACCAAAAATATTAAGTAATTAGTTAAATATTTATTTAGACTTTTTTTTTCAAAATAGGCTAAATAAAACAATATGCAGTAGGCCTATATAGTAAACCAATATACTGCATATGGTGTGTAAAAAGCATATACCGGTACTGTGTATGGTGTGTAAAAGGCATATCTAGTGTTAGTTTACATAAGACGTAGCATACATTATTTATTTACTAGTGGTCTTATAGGTCAGTTGTTATACAAAACCAATGAAATAACATATTTAAGTAAATAGAAAATTGTTAATATAAAATTACTGTTAACTTCAATTTGTGTCAGTAGCCTACATACAGTATATAAAATGTAGAAGAAAACAGCAGTTTCCATTCAGCGTGCACTTTTCAGGACGAAAGAGATTATTTATTAAATATTAAAGAACAATAGACAAAGCGATAAAACCTCCAAGGGTCAAGATACTTTCACAATTTGTATGATCTTTAGGAAGGGGCTCACAGATTTCAGTTATGAATAAAACTAAAAAATCACGCAACTGACAAGCCAACAATTGAAGCCTTATTGATTCTTATTAAGCTCAGGTTATTGATTTAAAATAAAAATTGTTTCCATAATAATATTATCTGATGCCTAGTATCATCAGAATTGTATGTCAAAATTGTAAGACATACAATTCTGATGTTAAATAAGCTAATCACTTTCATCCTGAAAAGTGTGTGCTGTCTAGAAATGGCTGTTTTCTTCTGTAAATTATAAATATAAAAGTTATTTTTGTAAATAAATAAACTAAACAAAAGATGATAAAAGGCGATCAATAGTTCAACCAATTCTAATGTTTTTTTTTAAATATGACCATATGCTGCCTTTTTAAAGGTAGGATATGGTCAAGTTAAGTATTCCTGCCTCCCTATGTGTCCTTGTTTTCAAATTAAAAATACTTTCAATGTTTGATCATAATAACTACCCCCCCCCCTTCCCCGAAAAACTAAAAAAAACTAACATTATTCTTACAGAAGGTTGCTATATTGCCCGGAATCCGGAAAACCGGGAATTACACAAATTTCAGCCTTAAAACCCATAATTTTTAATATTTCCTGAATTTTGTTTAAATAGGCTAGTGTATATAAAAAGTTATTAAATTATTACCAATGATTACATTAAATTAAACTAGGCCTATCTGCTTTTGTTTTTTTACTTTAATCAATTTACAGTCATGCAGCAAAACAAAACTTTTTTTTTTTAAATTTATGTAGTCATTACTCCAACACATTTTTCACTAATTTTCCTGTCATAATTTGTGAATAAAAAAATATCTGAAAAAAAAAAAAAATACCGGTACCATAATGATGATTATTCTAAAGAATTTTCTTACAAAAAAAAAAAAAAAAAGGATGATGAGATTATGTAAGATATTAAACAAGTTGAAGATTACACAATTCTTTAAAAAAAAAAAAAAAGAGTCTCATTATCTTGAAGTAAAATCTATTATTTATACTTGCTCATTATTTAGATTTAAAATTTGTTTATTTTTAAGGAATTAATTCTCTTATAATTTATTTTTAAAAATGATCTTTATTTCATAGAATCTTTTATTTAATTTGAATTTGTATCTATATTTTTTGTGCTTACTTGCAGAATGGATAAAACCATTTGTGTAAATTAAAATAAAAAAAATTTGTCTAAAAAAATATAGGGGGCTTGGTCTCCTATCCCCCACCATGATATGTCCCTGGATTGCATTGGAGAAAACCTAGACCCTCCTACCCTAGAAAATGTTTGTAGCACATGGATTTTGAAATTTGAAATATGCAACCATATTCTTGCAGCAACTATTTTATTCGGAGGGAGCTTTGCTTCTAACCTATCCTACCCAGGATTCTGCCCCTCAACCCTTCTTGGGGGAACAGGAATACCCCTATTATTATTTGTGTAGACCCTCATATATTGGGATAATGATATGCTACCAATGCTAACATATTAAATAATTTTACCTTATTTACATTATACAGTAGACTATATAAAATTGTTAAGTTCCTTCGTATTTAGTTATTCTATATTTTTGAACATTACTAGTGATCAGGGCTAGAAAATCCCCAAAAATTCTACAGTGTATCATAATTTTACTAGCCCGGACATATTTTTTACTTGCCTGCTTGCCAAGTTTATAAAATTTTACTAGCCAGAACATAATTTGTAGACTGACTACCGTACCACTATAGCCATTTGCATTAAAACTTAAATGTCTTATTATTAGAAAAGCTTTTCTCCAAAAGTTCTATTAAGCTACTGGTTATTTTTAAAATATAATAAACAATTGATAAGTCTATATCAATGACTGCTCCTTATTTGATGTATTCATATTAAATTTTTATTTGCTATCTAATTCCTGTTTTCTTGCACAAGACGGCTTAGCCTCATAGACAACATTGAAGTATTGAATTACATCAGTTTTTCTTTCTTAGGAAAGAAAATAAATAATTAAGTTAATATTTTCAGTTTTAAAAAAAAGTTTGAAGCTGATACCTCGGGTCTAGGACGGCTCTAGTCCTAGTCCCGCTTCAATGGCTAGGCACTAATCCAAGTCCAATAATGTTCTTAGCTGGCACGCCCAGTCAGCCAGTCCTAGCCTAGAACATGCTTCGATGGCGTAGAACAATGTTGAGCCTGATCATGGAAATGTGGGGGGAAAAAACAATTGTATGCAAATCACATTACTCGAATCTCTGGGAATTTAATAGCGTCAAATCGCTATACTTAAGAAAAGCCACACAATGGTGAAACTTACAGTCGTAAGGAGGATTTATCAATATATTTTTTTTTCTTCGAAAAGATAGAAGAGACATATCGGGATATTTTGGTAATTTCATTATTCCATGTGAAAGTCGAGTTTTTCTGATTACTTCTTGGCTGCGTTAAGTCAAAGGTATTTTAACTATTTTTGCTCAGCTTGGTGGAGGACCAATTATTAACAAATAATAAATTTAAACTGTTCTTTTATAATAAAATCTCTGTGGTTGAATCAGGAGGAGAGAGATAATGGAAAATTATATTATTGAATGAAGAAATAAATTATTTGCTGACTAAAAGTATATGGCTGTTTTTAAAACACATTGCTCTTTATTTATACAATGTAAATACGGTAAATACAAATTAACTGCTTCAGCTATAACTGTTTCAGCTATTTACAAGTTTACGCTGACAAGCGTATGGTAAAATAAAATAATACAATACTACTGTATTAAAATAAAACCTATTATACCCCATGGAGGGTCAAACGTAAGGGAGTTAGTTCCCATCGAAGTTGTAGACGAGAGCCACTCCCCAGGTAAAGACAAAACAACATTACAAATTAAAAGCCTTTATGGCAAAAACAACTTGCATATTTACAGTAAATTAGTTACAACATGCAGCCTATGATTAATTAATTTGCATTAACCATGCATTCAGTAAAGTAGAATTGACGTGCTTACTAATTAAAGTGGCCTAATTATGTCATAAACTAAACTAGAATTATTCTAAATGCCCGAACTAATGCATACAAACAATAATTAATAAATATTTAAAACAGCTCGGCACAATATATTGTGATGATCCGTCTTGTGTTATAAAATAATAGTTTTGTACCGTATAATTAAATGCAATTTGTAAATGTAGTAGTATTTGTTATTGTGTGCATTAGATCGCACATCCAGGATGTTATTAGTTTAGTTCGTGACGTATCAACTGAATGCTTGGTAAATGCGTCACAAAGGATTCTATTTCCTGGATGTGCGGCTAATGTTAATTAATTAATTATGCATTGTAACTTAGTTTAAATGTACATTATCATTTGGCCATAAAGGCTTGCTCTTATTTTGTACTATTGTCTTTTCTGGGGAAGTGATTGTCACCCACCTTTAGGACGGCAATCAGCTTCCTCACGATCGTACCATCCATGGAAATATTATTTAAACTCATTATTTTGTAAATAGTTTTCCTTCCATTAAAGTTTTAAATACTACACACCATCGGGCGTAATAATTAGAAATAGCCGCTGCACAGATGAAAATATTATTTATAACAAATATTATTTATTATAATATAACAAATAAAAAGAGCAAAGATTATTTACAACAATAAACCAAGGCGTTATTATAATTATTTTTTTATTCTCTCCTCACCTGGCTTCACAAACAATATTTTTTATTCAGTTTTTCCGTATTTATAACAGTCTACTGTTTTAGATATGTTATAATAGATACGGCCTACATATTACTGCATATATATACAGTATAAACAAAATATGGCATGGCTACAAAAATAAGTCAAAATTATAATGATTAATTTGTTTTCATTCAGAATTTTCATCTCACTAAAATAGATGGTTTTCTCTTTCTGCTATAGAATGGCTATAAAGAAGTTATTTGACAAGTCATTTTTAAGTCATGGCAATATATTTAAAATAAGCAACTACGGGAATTAATAAACAAAATTTATTTAAATTCAACATATTGCTACAAAGGCTTGCTCTTATTTTGTACTATTGTCTTTTCTGGGGAAAAAACAATTATTAATGTATTACTTTATTCATTTTTGTTTTATGGTAAATCAAGTAGCCTATCTTTTCTCTTTTGCATTAATTATGTGGGAAAGGATTAAAAGAAATTTAAAATCTTCTCGAGTTCACAGAGAAATGAATGTAACCCGTCAGGCTTTTATTGATAAACAAGAGTTGACCACGCACATGATATATTCATTAATAATAATGTTTGTTTAAGACTAGAATTTTTATATTGACTTTCAAGATAAATTACGGAAATAAAAAAACACAGTATATTACAGTAGGCTATATAGCCTATACTGTATTTGCTGAATTTAAATACTTACATTTCAAGCAATTTTTACAGTATTATATTTTTTATTNAGTAGGCCTATTGATCAGAAATCTGTTATAATTCTAGTTTCTTTTCTAAATTATGACTATTGCGTTGAGGTTGGAAAAATGCTTAGCAGAAGTAGTACAATAACTTGGACGCAACCAATGTATAGCCTATAGAGGGCTTATTTCCGGAATTTTTTTTAATAAGTTATATACCGGTACTTTATTTTTTTTAATAATACTGTATTATTCAACCATTAAATTAGTTAAATTAATTAGTTTTTTCAAAAGACCAATAAATCATTTTAAAAAAATTAGAAGAAAAAAATTATTGCACTACTAATTATTTTTATTTGCCCGACTCGGGCATACTGTTTCATTTTTAACTTGCCCGACCTATTTCCTTACTAGCCCCGGGCAAGTAGGGCATGGTAATTTTTGAGTCCTGGTGATGCTGTTTTTTTTTTTGCTAAGATGAAACTTGACCATTAGCCTACAGTATATTAAGTACATTCTAAAAAAATACAACTTTTTTCAAAATTTTTAAAATTAGCTATTTAACTTAGGAAATTATCCAAATTTTAAAATTTATATCATCTTGGAAATAAAACTTTCTCCAATATAATTGTTATAGGCCTACTTCATTTTAAGGTTCTTTTTAATAAAATCAGCTTTAATTTGACACAATTTTAATTTTCTATCGTGAATAGCAATGAAGCTATTAGAAAATAAGTGAATCACAATATAGCAAAATTTGAGCAATTTTTCCCATTTTCAAGGGTCTGTAACTCAAACAAAAGTAATTATACGATTTAAAATTTAAAACTTGGCCAAAATTCATATTTTACATAGTAGACTACTAGGTGCAAAGCTTCAACAAAATTAAAATATGTGAGGTTGTGAGCTGTGTTTTTAATCAGTGCCGCATCTGGGAGTGAAGGTAAGAGGGGGTATTCACCCCTGGCGCCACATCTTAAGGGAGCAGCAAAATGGACTTTGCAGTTAAAAAATTATAGGCTACAGTATATACTGTATTAAGTTTTTGATATAATAAACACATGTGCAGCACAGTAAATTCCCAACACCCTTTATAAAACCTCCATCTGATTGGAACAATAAGAATCCAATCCAACGATTACTTTCAACACCAGACTTGTGGTTCTTCCGACCAATCAAAAACCTTCACAGAAAACAATGGTTTTCAAAGCCCAGCGACATCTAGCAGCGAGACAGACTTCTGTTAATGACCAAAGTGACCAAACTTGCCTTTTATTATATTGGATTAAAAAAAAAAAAAAAAAATGAAATTTTCTTCTTTTTTTTTAAATGAACAATTTGAATTATAAAAAAAATCAAATGTCATACAGTACAAGATTTTAATACAGTAATTATCATTAAGGGAATTATTTTGGCCACAATGATTATTTTATAACAAACAAATTAATTTACCACTTTTTAACTGTAAATTTCACAAGAAAACTTTTTTTTTAAGGGGATTTGCACCCGACCAATATAATTTAGCTTAATGTGATAATAAATGTAATTTAATTACATGGAAATAATACAGATTGAAAGTAGGAAAATTAATTATTTAAAATAAAAACTGAAGAAATAGCATTTTGTCAAAATCGTGAATCTTTTTTCTAAGGTAAGTAGAAGTTATTTCAGTCCACTTGAATCACTTTTCCAAACAAAAAATAAATTATAATAAAAACATGTAAGCCTATATCCCCCCCCCCCTTGGCATTTAAAGTTAATAATGTCAATCACCACTACAGTATCTATTTATTTAAAGCAGAAGAGAAGATAGTTGTATAAATACATAGACTAGGCCATATTATACAACTAGGCTATCTAATAAAAAAAAAAAAAGAAATAGTATAAGTTAAAAACAAACAGATTTATCTTTATTATTAATAATTATTTTAATTATTGATTTTTCAATAGTTTTTAAAAATTGGGACTTTAAAAAAGAAAATATACCGTATAGCCTAATTGGTGGTCTACCAAAAAGCATCTAGCAATCGACCAGTAGATCACGATCGACTTTATTGACACCTCTGACCTAGGCTAATTGTAATTGAGTCCAATAACATTTTCACAGAAGGCTAGTCTTCTCAACACTAAACCCATGAAAAACTATTAGAAGGTCTCGTTAAGGGAGCTATGTTCGTTTTTTAAAGTTATTAAAAATATTAAAACTTACCTTGCTAAGCAGGTTGGGTAATTCATGAGGATGTAATTTTTGAACTTCTCCTAATTGTTGAGCTGCAGCTTTCCTTGTGGCTGGAGTTGAGCCACTGTCTAGCAAAACAAATAGTCGATCCAATCTAAATTTAACAAAACAAGGCAAAAATTTGTCCAGAAATTAAAATAAGCTATTTAAAACAAAACAAACTTATCAAAAAAAAAAAACACATAGCCTACACTCACTCAATTAGCTTACTCAGGCTACTGCAAAGTAGCCAATAATAAGTCAATGACACTAGGTTTATAGACTGGTGGCAAAAACTTGGCACTTGCCACCAGTTTTAAAGTTGAATTGGCATCATAGGCTAGCCTATATAGTAGGCTAGGCCTATTCCAGCAGCAAACACAAAATATAAAAACTTTGATAATCTGACAGCAGGATAACCTCAAAATTATATTTAATCTAGGAATAACAATCTTTTAAAAATCGGTCAATGGATTAAAAATGAGTACCGTAGACAGAAATTCTGTCAGCAACTTAAAAGTTATTATTTATTTTTTAACTGCTAATAAAAATGTGCCATCAATTGATGGCATTTAGCACATTTTGATTGGCATTTGCACTGTTTGATTGGCATGGATGAAGAGGAAGGAGTGGTGGACATAATTTTCAAATTAGAATGAAATTTGACATGTTTTTAATAAAAGGCTAGTTAAGCCTTGAGCTTTTAGGCCTATTATTAATAAATAATAGGCCTGATAATAATATCCAAAGACATCTTTATAAAGTTAGCAGCACTTGAGTTTATATTTTATCAAACTATTAAATATGAAATTTATTTGAAATTGGCCCAATGGGTTAAAGGATGAACCAGAGAAGAGAAGTACATGTGCAGACACACCCTAATCTTTCTAAATAACTCTGGATAATTTGGTCAATAGGCTAAAAATTGAACATTACAGATAAATTTCAGATTAAAACAACCTTAATTTTTTTTCTATAAAACTAGAAAACAACAAATGTGCAAGTCAACAATATAAAATACAGTAGGCTATAGCCTATATCCAAGGAATAATAATTTCACCTGCAAGTCTAACAATGAATCTAAATCCTGTGAAAGTTGTAATATTTTCTTTTCCAATGTTTCCTCATTGAGAAATATATTAAAAGTTGAATAGCCTACTTCTCCTTCATAGTCCAATCCTTTTTCTCTCTGAGTCTTGGCTCAAGTCTAATGATCAAGATCAACTTTATAAGGTTGAATACTGTAGGCTATGTAGGCTACATTGTTACGTTCTGATCGTAATAAAAAAAGGAGTGACATTGTTATTTATTATAGGCTACATTCTACTGGAAATGTTGAATCTTTAGGCTATGAATTAAAGTTACTCTTTTGGTTTGTCCTTTGATAAATTTGTGTTGGGATGCTTAAATTAATCTATCGCCCTCCAAACAACAATATTGATGAGTGATGACGAAGCATTGTTCTGTAATATTTTTCAAGGATTTGATTATTATAATAAAAAGCAAAATACAGAATTTCTAATTTTAGGTGATTTTAAACTTACGGAAGTTAGGTAGCCTAGCCTAATTGGAATTTATGTGCATCAATGCAGAAACACACATTATTGGTTTCAAATTAGCCTAGATTGGAGTTCATTCTTTTGGATTTCCGCGATGGTCAAAAGAAATGACGTTGGTCAGATGGTAGGCTACTCTTGTTTTGCACAATGATTTTCACTTAAATATATCACTCCCTATAGCCCAGTGTTTCCCAACCTGTGGTCCGTGGACCACATGTGGTCCCTGGAGCATTTTCAGGTGGTCCTTGGCTGCTTTATTAATCAAAAAAATCTTACAATTTTAGTTTGGCAACTAATCAATAATTTGTGTAATTGAATATTGGCAATTCTTTCTAAAACAATTCATTATGGTATTGTGATATTACATACAGGATGGTGCTTTTACCCAAAACAAACAAAAAAGGTCATCAATAATCATATCTATTTGTGTGTGTGAGAGCTGGTGGTCCACAACGGTTTATGTAGTTGGAAAAGTGGTCCTCACATGTATAAAGGTTGGGAGCCACTGCTATCTATAGCCTACTACTACTAAACATAGGGTTACCATACTTCCGTATTTTCCCAGACACATCCTGTAGTGTTTTGTTAGTTTAGCTTGTTAAATGATTAATAAAGGTTCTCATGGTAACGGTTCGGGCTGCGAGATTTGTCTCGTGATTATGGCCGTTCTTGCTGAGAAGCAGACGCCTATTTAATGTGTTCCTATACTTTTGTTATAGTGTATTATCTAATGTTCAAATAGATATGTTTAAATGTGCATTTTCAAAGATATACAAAAGTGGCGACGAGGCAGTGGATTTAATTCAAGAAGTTGTGGAATTATAGTGAAAAAGTTTGTTTTTGTAAGTGCGTAGCGTGAAGCGNTAAGTGCGTAGCGTGAAGCGCAAAACAGTTGATTTAAAAAAAAAAAAGAATAGTAAAAAAGTGGAAATAATGACAGCTAGTGCAGAAGCAGTGAAGTGTCGAGTACAATTGGCGGATTGGAAACGTTTGATTTGAATCTAGAAACTTGGAATTCTTATATTGATAGATTCAATTGTTTGTAGACTGTAATGGAGTCCCAACAGAAAAATGGACAAGCACGTTATTAGTGGGGATTAAAACATAATTTGTTGAAGGATTTATGTACGCCAGAAAAACCTTCAATGAAGACATATGCGGAATTAATAAGGTTAGTAAGTGATC